>JAVGWX010000019.1:30000-206069 GCA_036924085.1 Ariolimax columbianus | reverse complement strand
TCTGGGATAAGTGTCCAGAGAGTGTGGCCTTCTACAGGCAACTCATGAAATGTGAAGCCAGCATGTTTACAATTTGTTACATCTTTCTTGCTAAGTCAACTACAACCTACATCTATACAAACAGGAACTACAACCTACATCTATATAAACAGGAACTACAACCTACATCTATACAAACAGGAACTACAACCTACATCTATACAAACAGGAACTACAACCTACATCTATACAAACAGGAACTACAACCTACATCTATACAAACAGGAACTACAGCCTACATCTATACAAAAAGGAACTACAGCCTGCATCCTACATCTACACAAACAGGAACTACAGCCTGCATCTACACAAACAGGAACTACAGCCTACATCTATACAAACAGGAACTACAGCCTACATCTATACAAAAAGGAACTACAGCCTGCATCCTACATCTACACAAACAGGAACTACAGCCTACATCTATACAAACAGGAACTACAACCTACATCTATACAAACAGGAACTACAGCCTACATCTATACAAAAAGGAACTACAGCCTGCATCCTACATCTACACAAACAGGAACTACAGCCTGCATCTACACAAACAGGAACTACAGCCTACATCTACACAAACAGGAACTACAGCCTACATCTACACAAACTGGAACTACAGCCCACATCGATACAAACAGGAACTACAGCCTACATCTATACAAACAAGAACTACAGCCTACATCTACACAAACAGGAATTATAGCCTGCATCTACACAAGCAGGAAATACAGCCTACATCTACACAAATAGAAACTACATCATACAGCCTACTACACAACCAGGAACTACAGTCTACATCTACACAAACAGGAACTACAGCCTACATCTACACAAACAGGAACTACAGCTTTCATCTACACAAACAGGAACTACAGCATACAGCCTACTACACAACCAGGAACTACAGTCTACATCTACACAAACAGGAACTACAGCCTACATCTACACAAACAGGAACTACAGCATACAGCCTACTACACAACTAGGAACTAGTCTACATCTACACAAACAGGAACTAAAGCCTACATCTACATAAACAGGAACTACAGCCAACATCCACACAAACAGAAACTACAGCTTATATCTACACAAACAGGAACTACAGCCTACATCTACAAAAACAGGAACTACAGCATACAGCCTACATCTACAAAAAAAGGAACTACAGCCTATAACTTCATCTCAGCAAATCGGCAATACAGCCAAAACTAGCATAATACAAGTTGTATAAACATTTGTATAAAACTGACATTACAAAAACTAGAGTAATACTGACACTAGTAACACTAGCAGATTAGTAATTTCATGCATTGTGTCAATCTGTGAGCCTGAAAAGCAGAGCACAACTTCATGTTAGCAACATCATCTAGTGCTCTTGTCAGTGGATTCATTCAGCTAATTTGTAAGTTTACAGCTGTATTAGTGGTGCATATAGCTGGTGATGTGTTTATGGAGGGTGTGTTTACAATTGGTGGGTGGGGTTGGTACAGCTCTTGGTGTGTGTGAAGAGTATAGTTAGTGGTGTGTGTGTGGAGAGAGTATAGTTAGTGGTGTGTGTGTGTGGAGAGAGTATAGTTAGTGGTGTGTGTGTGGAGAGTATAGTTAGTGGTGTGTGTGTGGAGAGTATAGTTAGTGGTGTGTGTGGAGAGAGTATAGTTAGTGGTGTGTGTGTGGAGAGTATAGTTAGTGGTGTGTGTGTGTGGAGAGAGTATAGTTAGTGGTGTGTGGAGAGAGTATAGTTAGTGGTGTGTGTGTGGAGAGTATAGTTAGTGGTGTGTGTGTGGAGAGTATAGTTAGTGGTGTGTGTGGAGAGAGTATAGTTAGTGGTGTGTGTGTGTGGAGAGAGTATAGTTAGTGGTGTGTGTGTGTGGAGAGTATATTTAGTGGTATATGTGTGGAGAGTATAGTTAGTGGTGTGTGTGTGTGTGGAGAGAGTATAGTTAGTGGTGTGTGTGTGTGTGGAGAGTATAGTGAGTGGTATGTGTGTGGAGAGAGTATAGTTAGTGGTGTGTGTGTGGACAGTATAGTTAGTGGTGTGTGTGTGGAGAGAGTATAGTTAGTGGTGTGTGTGTGGAGAGTATAGTTAGTGGTGTGTGTGGAGAGAGTATAGTTAGTGGTGTGTGTGTGTGGAGAGTATAGTTAGTGGTGTGTGTGTGTGGAGAGTATATTTAGTGATATATGTGTGGAGAGTATAGTTAGTGGTGTGTGTGTGTGTGGAGAGAGTATAGTTAGTGGTGTGTGTGTGGCGAGTATAGTGAGTGGTATGTGTGTGGAGAGAGTATAGTTAGTGGTGTGTGTGTGGACAGTATAGTTAGTGGTGTGTGTGTGGAGAGAGTATAGTTAGTGGTGTGTGTGTGGAGAGTATAGTTAGTGGTGTGTGTGTGTGGAGAGAGTATAGTTACTGGTGTGTTTTGTGGAGAGTATAGTTCGTGGTGTGTGTGTGTGAAGAGTATAGTTAGTGGTGTGTGTGTGGAGAAAGTATAGTTAGTGGTGTGTGTGTGTGGAGAGTATAGTTAGTTGTGTGTGTGTGTGTGGAGAGTATAGTTAGTGGTGTGTGTGTGGAGTGTATAGTTAGTGGTGTGTGTGTGGAGAGTATAGTTAGTGGTGTGCATGTGGAGAGAGTATAGTTAGTGGTGTGTGTGTGGAGAGTATAGTTAGTGGTGTGCATGTGGAGAGAGTATAGTTAGTGGTGTGTGTGTGGAGAGTATAGTTAGTGGTGTGTGTGTGTGGAGAGTATAGTTAGTTGTGTGTGTGTGTGTGGAGAGTATAGTTAGTGGTGTGTGTGTGGAGTGTATAGTTAGTGGTGTGTGTGTGGAGAGTATAGTTAGTGGTGTGCATGTGGAGAGAGTATAGTTAGTGGTGTGTGTGTGGAGAGTATAGTTAGTGGTGTGTGTGTGTGGAGAGTATAGTTAGTGGTGTGTGTGTGGAGAGTATAGTTAGTGGTGTGTGTGTGTGGAGAGTATAGTTAGTGGTGTGTGTGTGTGGAGAGTACAGTTAGTGGTGTGTGTATTGATATGCATACAAAACCAATGAATATTTGGACAGTGAAATGTCTAGCAAATTACTGTAATGACAAAAATAATGAAGTCATATCTGAAAAAGCACAAAGATCAAAGTTCAAGTTAGCAAAGGCTTCAGACCGAAACAATAAGTTCACACATAGTAAACACAGGCAGGCTTATCATTTCAAGTGGCATGTAACCTGGCAATAAGAACAGAATCATTCCTCAAGCAGATTTCATCATAAGCAAGTCATCTCTCTATGGAGATCAGACATATTGGCCAAGTGATGTTACATACAGCCAACCTAGTCAATCATACTCAATGTCAGGAAATCACAAGACACATAGATGTGGACAAGGATGGTGAACAGCGGAGAGAAGAATGTTGGACAGTTCATGGAGAATGTTGGACAGCTGAGAGAAGAATGGTGGACAGCTGAGAAAAGAATGTTGGACAACTAAGAGAATAATGTTGGAGAGTTCATGGTGAAGGTTGGACAGTTCATAGAGAATGTTGGACAGTTCATAGTGAAGGTTGGACAGTTCAAGCAGAATGTTAGGCAGCTAAGAAAAGAATACTGGACATTTCATGAAGAAAGTTGGAAAGTTCATGGAGTAGGTTGGACAGTTTATGAAGAATGTTGGACAGTTTATGGAGAATGTTGGACAGTTCATGGTGAAGGTTGGACAGTTTATGGAGAATGTTGGACAGTTTATGGAGAATGTTGGACAGTTCATGGAGTAGGTTGGACAGTTTAAGCAGAATGTTGGACAGTTCATGGTGAAGGTTGAAAAGCTAAGAGAAGAATATTGGACATTTCATGAAGAATGTTGGACAACTAAGAAAAGAATGTTGGACAACTAAGAGAATAATGTTGGAGAGTTCATGGTGAAGGTTGGACAGTTCATAGAGAATGTTGGACAGTTCATAGAGAATGTTGGACAGTTCATGGTGAAGGTTGGACAGTTCATGGTGAAGGTTGGACAGTTCATGGTGAAGGCTGAAAAGCAAAGAGAAGAATATTGGACATTTCATGAAGAATGTTGGACAACTAAGAAAAGAATGTTGGACAACTAAGAGAATAATGTTGGAGAGTTCATGGTGAAGGTTGGACAGTTCATGGAGAATGTTTTGCAGCTGAGAGAAGAATGTTGGACAGTTCATAAAGGAGGTTGGACAGTTCAAGCAGAATGTTAGGCAGCTAAGAGAAGAAGGTTGGACAGTTAATAAAAGAAGGTTGGATAGTTAATAAAAGAAGGTTGGACAGTTAAGAGAAAAAGATTGGACATTTCATGAAAAATGTTAGACAGCTAGGAGAAGAATGTCGGACAATTCATGGAGAAGGTTGGATAGTTCATGGAGAATGTTAGACAGCTAAGTGAAGAATGTGGGACAGTTAAGAGAAGAACGCTGGACAGTTAATAGAAAAATGTGGGACAGTTAAAAGAAAAATGTTGGAAAGTTTTTTTTTGGTGTGTTCTCTTTATTTCTTTATTCCCTAAGACGGTGTGCGTTGCACTACTGTTTTTATTTTGCACCTGTTGTCCCAGTGCATCCGACTTCAGCATGCATGTTATGTAAGGGTCTGCTTCCTCCTGCATTTTTTAAGGCAGTTGCTTCCCCGGGGTAACGACCAGTGCTGTGATGTGGATCGAACCCAGTACCTTCGGATGTGAGCCGTGTCACTAAACAACTAGTTCATGCCGTCTCCTTATTGGACAGTTAGAAGAAGAATGTTGGACAGTTAAGAGAAGAATGTTGGACAATTAACTTATTCAGTTTGCAAAGCCGATACATTTCCTCCGGTATTCATTGAGAAAATGTGAGAAAAGTCAAATTATCTGCTTTAACGATTGTTTGACATCTCTATTCTGGTTTCCTGCTGAACGTTTAGAAATGTTCATATTCTTTTCAAAAAGAGTTTGTCGGACTTAGGTGGTTCTTTGCAAAAGCATGTGGGATTTGGAGTCCATAAAAACTAGTTTGTTGCCATGAACTAATCCATCTCATGCAGTTAGACCAAACAGAGTTCTGCAGTACAAGCTCGGGAATGGTTAGATTCTATGTTTGTTAACGACAGTAATGACGTCTGTCATTATGCTGGCGACACTTTCATGTCTTCATTCAGTAGTGTCCATTCTAGGTAAAGCAATGATAGTCAATGTGAATTTGTTGACGAGTCATAAACAAATGTTGTGAACTTGATCTAGCAGCAGCAACTCCATAGACATGTCTGATCACTTCAAGTGCCTTCAGTCAAATGTGGATGTTGTGAAAACCAATACATGGAATTAGATGAGACTTTTAGAAGAACTTCCTGTGTTAGTGTACAAGCCGAACAATTGAGTACAAACAACATTATCATTACTGGTTTTTGAAATAGGAAAAAACATAGAACTAGAATTGCTCTCAGAGAATTTTCATCCCCAAATGCTGAATGCAAGTATCTATTTGATTGTACTCTGAATATTGGCTTCAGTTTTGGTACTGGAGAACACTGTTACTGGGAATAAACAGGTGACAACTAAGTGCTTGAGTTTGACATTAGACTACAAGTGTGTCCAGCAGTCCACAATATTCTGGAGTAAATCAGAAGAATGCTGAACCATTAAGTCAGGAATGTTGGGCAATTAAGTGAATAATGTAGGACAAGTGTTGAATTTTGGACAATTAAGTCAAGAATGTTAGAAAATTAAGTCAAGAATGTTAGAAAATTAAGTCAAGAATGTTGGACAATTAAGTCAAGAATGTTGGACAATTAAGTCAAGAATGTTGGGCAATTAAGTGAATAATGTAGGACAAGTGTTGAATTTTGGACAATTAAGTCAAGAACTTTGGACAATTAAGTCAAGAATGTTAGAAAATTAAGTCAAGAATGTTGGACAATTAAGTCAAGAATGTTGGACAATTAAGTCAAGAATGTTGGACAATTAAGTCAAGAATGTTGGACAATTAAGTCAAGAATGTTGGACAATTAAATGAAACATTTCGGACAATTAAGTGAAGAATGTTGGACAATTAAGTGAAGCATTTTTGACAATTAAGTGAAGAATGTTGGTAGAGTTGATATGATTTGGTCAACAGTTGGGGACATGATTTAGTCAACAGTTGGGGACATGATTTGGTCAACAGTTGGGGACATGATTTGGTCAGTGGTTGGGGACATGATTTGGTCAGTGGTTGGGGACATGATTTAGTCAACAGTTGGGGACATGATTTGGTCAACAGTTGGGGACATGATTTGGTCAGTGGTTGGGGACATGATTTAGTCAACAGTTGGGGACATGATTTGGTCAACAGTTGGGGACATGATTTGGTCAGTGGTTGGGGACATGATTTGGTCAGTGGTTGGGGACATGATTTAGTCAACAGTTGGGGACATGATTTGGTCAGCGGTTGGGGACATCATTTGGTCAGCGGTTGGGGACATGATTTGGTCAACAGTTGGGGATATGATTTGGTCAGCGGTTGGGGACATGATTTGGTCAGCGGTTGGGGACATGATTTGGTCAGCAGTTGGGGACATGATTTGGTCAACAGTTGGGGACATGATTTGGTCAGCAGTTGGGGACATGATTTGGTCAACAGTTGGGGATATGATTTGGTCAACAGTTGGGGACATGATTTGGTCAACAGTTGGGGATATGATTTGGTCAGCGGTTGGGGATATGATTTGGTCAACAGTTGGGGACATGATTTGGTCAGCGGTTGGGGATATGATTTGGTCAGTGGTTGGGGACATGATTTGGTCAGCCATTGAGAACATGATTTGGTCAGCCGTTGGGGACATGATTTGGTCAGGTGTCGGGTCATTGTATGAGAGCCTGGTTGAGTCAAATGTTGATACGACCCTATAGACAGCCATAATAGTTTGTCCAAGATCTGTCTACACATCTAACACAAATCTGTCTACACATCTGACACAAGTCTGTCTACACATCTGACACAAGTCTGTCTACACATCTGACACAAGCCTGTCTATACATCTGACACAAATCTGTCTACACATCTGACACAAGTCTGTCTACACATCTGTCTACACAACTGACACAAGTCTGTCTACATATCACTTAACACATCTGTCTTATTATCTTCTGATACAAAAACTGATGTTCAGGCTACAACCACATGTTGATGTTACAACCACTACAACCTCATGTTGATGTTAGAACCACTACAACCTCATGTTGATGTTAGAACCACTACAACCTCATGTTGATGTAACAACCACTACCACCACATGTTAATGTTACTACCACCACTACCCTACCACCTCATGTTAATGTTACGACCACAACAACCCTACAACCACAGCCCTACCACCTCATGTTAATGTTACGACCACCACAACCTTACCCCCTCATGTTAATGTTACGACCACCACTACCCTACCACCTCATGTTAATGTTACGACCACAACAACCCTACAACCACAGCCCTACCACCTCATGTTAATGTTACGACCACCACAACCTTACCCCCTCATGTTAATGTTACGACCACCACAACCCTACCACCTCATGTTAATGTTACGACCACCACAACCCTACCACCCCATATTAATGTTAGGACCACCACAACCCTACCACCTCATGTTAATGTTACGACCACCACAACCCTACCACCCCATGTTAATGTTACGACCACCACAACCCTACCACCTCATGTTAATGTTACGCTACTACCCCATGTTAATGTTACGACCACCACAACCCTACCACCCCATGTTAATGTTACGACCACCACAACCCTACCACCTCCTGTTAATTTTATGCTACTACCCCATGTTAATGTTACGACCACCACAACCCTACCACCTCATGTTAATTTTATGCTACTACCCCATGTTAATGTTACGACCACCACAACCCTACCACCTCCTGTTAATTTTATGCTACTACCCCATGTTAATGTTACGACCACCACAACCCTACCACCTCATGTTAATTTTATGCTACTACCCCATGTTAATGTTACGACCACCACAACCCTACCACCTCATGTTAATTTTATGCTACTACCCCATGTTAATGTTACGACCACCACAACCCTACCACCTCATGTTAATGTTACGACCACCACAACCCTACCACCCCATATTAATGTTAGGACCACCACAACCCTACCACCTCATGTTAATGTTACGACCACCACAACCCTACCACCCCATGTTAATGTTACGACCACCACAACCCTACCACCTCATGTTAATGTTACGCTACTACCCCATGTTAATGTTACGACCACCACAACCCTACCACCCCATGTTAATGTTACGACCACCACAACCCTACCACCTCCTGTTAATTTTATGCTACTACCCCATGTTAATGTTACGACCACCACAACCCTACCACCTCATGTTAATTTTATGCTACTACCCCATGTTAATGTTACGACCACCACAACCCTACCACCTCCTGTTAATTTTATGCTACTACCCCATGTTAATGTTACGACCACCACAACCCTACCACCTCATGTTAATTTTATGCTACTACCCCATGTTAATGTTACGACCACCACAACCCTACCACCTCCTGTTAATTTTATGCTACTACCCCATGTTAATGTTACGACCACCACAACCCTACCACTCCATGTTAATGTTACGACCACCTACCACCTCCTACAGTGCTAGCAATATTGTGCCACAGATCCAGCTTGTTACTGACAGTAAAACAAACAAAACACAAGCCATGACTCTGATGTTAAGCAACTAAGAGAAAGACAGCATGCCAGCAAGCAGAGAAACATCTACAAAAAGCACTGACTGGCTGGGGAAGACTCAGGGCTTGAAGAAGATAGTGACAAGTTTCCAACTAAAGAACAGGTTGTTGAGGTGGAGTTTCGTGAAGGTGTTGAGGATAATGATGGTGTAGCAGTTATGGTGGTGGATGTCTCCTCTAAATTCTCACAAGGTCTGCGTGAAGCTGCAGCAGTGGCCAGAGGTTCTGGGATGCGAGACGTCATGGAAGTTGGGACTTTGTCCCCAATGATCTCCACACATTCCCCAGGAAAAAAGCCCACCTGAGGACCAGAAGCAAGCAAACATGAGATGAGACATTATCCAAGTCAACCAGAGGGCTTCTCTCACTACAGGTACAACAGAGGGCTTCTCTCACTACAGGTACAACCAAGGGCTACTCTCACTACAGGTACAACCGAGGGCTACTCTCACTACAGGTACAGCCAAGGGCTACTCTCACTACAGGTACAAAAGCCAACCAGAGAGCTTCTCTCACTACAGGTACAACCGAGGGCAACTCTCACTACAGGTACAACTGAGGGCTACTCTCACTACAGGTACAACCGATGGCTACTCTCACTACAGGTACAACAGTCAACCAGAGGGCTACTCTCACTACAGGTACAACAGTCAACCAGAGGGCTTCTCTCACTACAGGTACAACAGTCAACCAGAGGGCTTCTCTCACTACAGGTACAACAGTCAACCAGAGGGCTTCTCTCTCTACAGGTACAACAGTCAACCAGAGGGCTTCTCTCACTACAGGTACAACTGAGGGCTTCTCTCACTACAGGTACAACTGAGGGCTTCTCTCACTACAGGTACAACAGTCAACCAGGGGGCTTCTCTCACTACAGGTACAACCAGAGGGCTTCTCTCACTATAGGTACAACATGGAAATACCAGAGGGAGGGAGAGAGTACATGTATATCTGGGAGGGAGGGAGAGAGCACATGTTTGTCTGGGAGAGGGAGAGTACATGTCTGTCTGGAAGGGAGGTAGAACAGGTCTGTCTGGGAGGGAGTTCAGGTCTATCTGGGAGGGAGGGAGAACAGGTCTGTCTGGGAGGGAGTACAGGTCTATCTGGGAGGGAGGGAGAACAGGTCTATCTGGGAGGGAGGGAGTATAGGTCTGTCTGGGAGGGGGGGGGGGAGTACATATCTGTCTGGGAGGGGGGAGTACATGTCTGTCTGGAAGGGAGCACAGGTCTGTCTGGGATGGAGTACACATCTGTCTTGGAGGGAGTACAAGTCATCTGGGAGGGACTACAGGTCTGTCTGGGAGGGAGTACACATCTGTCTGGGAGGGAGGGAGAACAGGTCTATCTGGGAGGGACGGAGAACAGGTCTGTCTGGGAGGGAGTACAGGTCTATCTGGGAGGGAGGGAGAACAGGTCTGTCTGGGAGGGAGGGAGTACAGGTCTATCTGGGAGGGAGGAAGTACAGGTATCTGGAGAGGATCACAGTCAGTGAGGGAGTACAGGTCTGTCTGGGAGGGAGTACAAGTCTGTCTGGGAGGGAGTATGAGTCTATCTGGGAGGGAGGGAGTACAGGTGTCTGGAGAGGATCACAGTCAGTGAGGGAGTACAGGTCTATCTAATAGACAATCTCTTTCCAGTCACGTAAAACCCTCTCTTTCCTCTCAAACCTTCTATTTACTCCCACCTCAAAACCCTCTCTCTCCACTCAAACCCTCTTTCCACTGACCTCAAACCCTCTTTCCCCTCACCTCAAACCCTCTCTTCCCCTCAAACTTTCTTTTACCACTCACCTAAAACCCTCTTTCATATCCTCTTACCTCAATCCCTCCCTTTCCTCTCATTCTTCTTAAACCCTCTCACCTCAATTCCTCTCTTTCATATCAAACCCTCTCTTTCCACTCACCTCAAAGCTTCTCTTTCCTGTCTTTCCACTATCCTCAAACCCTCTCAACTCAACCCCTGTATTTCCTGTCTTTCCACATCTCAAACCCTCTCTTTCCTCTCAAGCCCACTCTTTTCTCTCACCTCAATAATCTTTCCACTCACCTCAAACCCTCTCTTTCCTCACAAACCCTCTCCTTCCACTCAAACCCTCTCCTTCCACTCAAACCCTCTCCTTCCACTCACCTCAAAGCCTCTCTTTCCACTCACCTCAAACCCTCTCTTTCCTCACAAACCCTCTCCTTCCTCTCACCTCAAACCCTCTCCTTCCATTCACCTCAAACCCTCTCCTTCCACTCACCTCAAACCCTCTTCTTCCACTCACCTCAAACCCTCTCCTTCCACTCACCTCAAACCCTCTTTCCTCTCAAACCCTCTCCTTCCACTCACCTCAAACCCTCTAATTCAACTCACCTCAAACCCTCTCTTTCCTCTCAAACACTCTCCTTCCACTCACCTCAAACCCTCTCCTTCCACTCACCTCAAACCCTCTCCTTCCACTCACCTCAAACCCTCCCCTTCCACTCACCTCAAACCCTCTCCTTCCACTCACCTCAAACCCTCTCCTTCCACTCACCTCAAACCCTCTCCTTCCACTCACCTAAAACCCTCTCCTTCCACTCACCTCAAACCCTCTCCTTCCACTCACCTCAAACCCTCTCCTTCCACTCACCTCAAACCCTCTCTTTCCTCTCAAACCCTCTCCCTCCACTCACCTCAAACCCTCTCCTTCAACTCACCTCAAACCCTCTCCTTCCACTCACCTCAAACCCTCTCTTTCCTCTCAAACCCTCTCCTTCCACTCACCTCAAACCCTCTCCTTCCACTCACCTCAAACCCTCTCCTTCCACTCACCTCAAACCCTCTCCTTCCACTCACCTCAAACCCTCTCCTTCCACTCACCTCAAACCCTCTCCTTCCACTCACCTCAAACCCTCTCTTTCCTCTCAAACCCTCTCCTTCCACTCACCTCAAACCCTCTCCTTCCACTCACCTCAAACCCTCTCCTTCCACTCACCTCAAACCCTCTCCTTCCACTCACCTCAAACCCTCTCTTTCCTCTCAAACATTCTCCTTCCACTCACCTCAAACCCTCTCCTTCCACTCACCTCAAACCTTCTCCTTCCACTCAAACCCTCTCTTTCCTCTCAAACCCTCTCCTTCCACTCACCTCAAACCCTCTCCTTCCACTCACTTCAAACCCTCTCCTTCCACTCACCTCAAACCCTCTCCTTCCACTCAAACCCTCTCCTTCCACTCAAACCCTCTCCTTCCACTCAAACCCTCTCCTTCCACTCACCTCAAACCCTCTCCTTCCACTCAAACCCTCTCCTTCCACTCAAACCCTCTCCTTCCACTCACCTCAAACCCTCTCCTTCCACTCACCTCAAACCCTCTCCTTCCTCTCACCTCAAACCCTCTCCTTCCACTCAAACCCTCTCCTTCCACTCAAACCCTCTCCTTCCACTCACCTCAAACCCTCTCCTTCCTCTCACCTCAAACCCTCTCCTTCCACTCACCTCAAACCCTCTCTTTCTACTTAAACCCTCTCCTTCCACTCAAACCCTCTCCTTCCACTCACCTCAAACCCTCTCCTTCCACTCAAACCCTCTCCTTCCACTCAAACCCTCTCCTTCCACTCAAACCCTCTCTTTCCTCACAAACCCTCTCCTTCCTCTCACCTCAAACCCTCTCCTTCCACTCACCTCAAACCCTCTCCTTCCACTCACCTCAAACCCTCTCCTTCCACTCACCTCAAACCCTCTCCTTCAACTCACCTCAAACCCTCTCTTTCCTCTCAAACCCTCTCCTTCAACTCACCTCAAACCCTCTCTTTCCTCTCAAACACTCTCCTTCCACTCACCTCAAACCCTCTCCTTCCACTCACCTCAAACCCTCTCCTTCCACTCACCTCAAACCCTCTCCTTCCACTCACCTCAAACCCTCTCCTTCCACTCACCTCAAACCCTCTCCTTCCACTCACCTCAAACCCTCTCTTTCCTCTCAAACCCTCTCCTTCCACTCACCTCAAACCCTCTCCTTCCACTCACCTCAAACCCTCTCCTTCCACTCACCTCAAACCCTCTCCTTCCACTCAAACCCTCTCTTTCCTCTCAAACCCTCTCCTTCCACTCACCTCAAACCCTCTCCTTCCACTCACCTCAAACCCTCTCCTTCCACTCACCTCAAACCCTCTCCTTCCACTCACCTCAAACCCTCTCCTTCCACTTAAACCCTCTCCTTCCACTCACCTCAAACCCTCTCCTTCCACTCAAACCCTCTCCTTCCACTCACCTCAAACCCTCTCCTTCCACTCAAACCCTCTCCTTCCACTCAAACCCTCTCCTTCCACTCACCTCAAACCCTCTCCTTCCACTCACCTCAAACCCTCTCCTTCCTCTCACCTCAAACCCTCTCTTTCTACTTAAACCCTCTCCTTCCACTCAAACCCTCTCCTTCCACTCACCTCAAACCCTCTCCTTCCTCTCACCTCAAACCCTCTCCTTCCACTCAAACCCTCTCCTTCCACTCACCTCAAACCCTCTCCTTCCACTCACCTCAAACCCTCTCCTTCCACTCACCTCAAACCCTCTCCTTCCACTCACCTCAAACCCTCTCCTTCCACTCAAACCCTCTCTTTCCTCTCAAACCCTCTCTTTCCTCTCAAACCCTCTCCTTCCACTCACCTCAAACCCTCTCCTTCCACTCACCTCAAACCCTCTCCTTCCACTCACCTCAAACCCTCTCCTTCCACTCACCTCAAACCCTCTCCTTCCACTTAAACCCTCTCCTTCCACTCACCTCAAACCCTCTCCTTCCACTCAAACCCTCTCCTTCCACTCACCTCAAACCCTCTCCTTCCACTCAAACCCTCTCCTTCCACTCACCTCAAACCCTCTCCTTCCTCTCACCTCAAACCCTCTCTTTCTACTTAAACCCTCTCCTTCCACTCAAACCCTCTCCTTCCACTCACCTCAAACCCTCTCCTTCCTCTCACCTCAAACCCTCTCCTTCCACTCAAACCCTCTCCTTCCACTCACCTCAAACCCACTCCTTCCACTCACCTCAAACCCTCTCTTTCCTCTCCACCAAATGGTATCTTCAGCTGATGGCATATCTATAACAGAAATCATGTCTCCCACCTGGAGGTGTAAGAAGAACAGCAACATTGGTACAATCACCAGTTACACTCATCAATCAGTCTATCATTACACTCATCAGTCAGTCTATCATTACACTCATCAGTCAGTCTATCATTACACCAGTTACACTCATCAGTCAGTCTATCATTACACTCATCAGTCAGTCTATCATTACACTCATCAGTCAGTCTATCATTACACTCATCAGTCAGTCTATCATTACACCAGTTACACTCATCAGTCAGTCTATCATTACACTCATCAGTCAGTCTATCATTACACTCATCAGTCAGTCTATCATTACACCAGTTACACTCATCAGTCAGTCTATCATTACACTCATCAGTCAGTCTATCATTACACTCATCAGTCAGTCTATCATTACACCAGTTACACTCATCAGTCAGTCTATCATTACACTCATCAGTCAGTCTATCATTACACTCATCAGTCAGTCTATCATTACACTCATCAGTCAGTCTATCATTACACTCATCAGTCAGTCTATCATTACACCAGTTACACTCCTCAGTCAGTCTATCATTACACTCATCAGTCAGTCTATCATTACACTCATCAGTCAGTCTATCATTACACTCATCAGTCAGTCTATCATTACACCAGTTACACTCATTAGTCATTCTATCATTACACCAGTTACACTCATCAGTCAGTCTATCATTACACTCATCAGTCATTCTATCATTACACTCATCAGTCAGTCTATCATTACACCAGTTACACTCATCAGTCAGTCTATCATTACACTCATCAGTCATTCTATCATTACACCAGTTACACTCATCAGTCATTCTATCATTACACTCATCAGTCAGTCTATCATTACACCAGTTACACTCATCAGTCATTCTATCATTACACTCATCAGTCAGTCTATCCTTACACCAGTTACACTCATCAGTCAGTCTATCATTACACCAGTTACACTCATCAGTCATTCTATCATTACACCAGTTATACTAATCATTCAGTTATCTTTTCCTTCTTCAGGGTTAATCCTGAGAAGGACGCTGTTAGACTGTGTCATAATTTACAGTGAGGCTGTGATATCTGTACCTTTCAGCCCAATACATCCAGCGTTGTAGATATCAAGTTGTTCTTTCCACTGTGATCCTTATTCTATCAGACAGACAACACTAGCTGAGCCCATTTCCAGGGCTGTCTGTATGAGGTGGAGTCTTGGTCAGCTCTGGTTGGCTGACCCTGATGCAAGCAGTCAGTTATGAGTCACTGGCTGCTGTCAGCTCTGGTTGGCTTATGACAGATTTAGTCTTGGAAGACAAATCTTGTCTCCCTATTGACAGCATTTTTGTCAAGAATTACGTTGAAATCGTAATTATATATATTTCTTTAAATTTAGAGGTGGACTCGCTACCGAACCTGACAACTCACGTCAGGATATACCATGACAGTGTCGCAGATTAATATCGGCGTCCAAGACGCCATTTTGAAAGTAACCCTGGCAGAGAAAATTGTCTGAGAGCATTATAAAAGCCAGGGCAAACTAGGAGCCCGACACATTTCGAGAGAGACTTTTTCCAGAGACGATTCAGAGAGAGACATTTCAAGTCATTACATTTCCAAGAGAGATTTCGAGAGTGAATGACACATTTCCGAAAAGATACATTTTGGAGAGGAACATTTTCAGAGAGACAGTCGGAGAAGAGTGAACGTCGCATTGACAGAGTTCCAGTTTACAGAAGTAAAGTATTCCTAATTTTTTATTTGTGAGTAATTAGATAGAATTTCACCAGGTTAAAGTTTAACCAGCGTCAGACACGTGGGCAACCTTTCAAGTCTATAGTCATCGCAGAGATCTCATAGCTACCAGCTATAGGAGAGAGCAGGCTTCCTGTCAGATCTAGATCGGCTGAGAGAAAACTTTACCAGTTTATACGAGTGTCAACCCGCGACAGGTTACCACGTGGGTCAGTCTGCCTTTGTTCAACATATGCCAGTTTAAACATGTGACTGTCATGCCGAGTCTGTAGTCATCGTAGATTCACAGCAGAACCTAGTCTTTCAACATCCACCACGCAAATCGACAGTCGTCGCCGAGGAATGGAGCCAAGGACGTTTTATCTGGGTTGGGTTTAAACCACGAATTAACCACCGGCGTCAATACGCCATAATTAGGATTCACGTTACGGCAGGCCAAGTACGGAAAGTAGACTGTGGACAATAGTTTTAGGTTTAGCGGTTTAGCGGTAGTTTGAGTTTTAAGTTAGGTAACCATTAGATAGGAGCGTGTAGGAAGTTGTGAATGCTAGAAGAGTGATTTAAGTTAGGTAACCACTAGATAGGAGCGTGTAGGAAGTTGTGTATGATAGAAGAGTGATTTAAGTTAGGTAACCATTAGATAGGAGCGTGTAGGAAGTTGTGTATGGTAGAAGAGTGATTTAAGTTAGGTAACCATTAGCTCGGAGTGTGTAGGAAGTTGTGTATGGTAGAAGAGTGATTTAAGTTAGGTAACCATTAGCTCGGAGCGTGTAGGAAGTTGGGTATGGTAGAAGAGTGATTTAAGTTAGGTAACCATTAGCTAGGAGCGTGTAGGAAGTTGGGTATGGTAGAAGAGTGATTTAAGTTAGGTAACCATTAGCTCGGAGCGTGTAGGAAGTTGGGTATGGTAGAAGAGTGATTTAAGTTAGGTAACCATTAGCTCGGAGCGTGTAGGAAGTTGTGAATGGTAGAAGAGTGATTTAAGTTAGGTAACCATTAGCTCGGAGCGTGTAGGAAGTTGGGTATGCTAGAAGAGAGCAAGAGTTGTAACGTGTAGAAATAAAGAATTTGTTTTGATGGTTTTGAATTAGTGCCCTTAGTTTATTGAAGTGTTAGTTGAAGTGATAGATTTTAAGACTGAAAAGGGGGATAGCCGAGGTGCGGCCTCAGAGAGCAAAACCCCGTTCCGTCTGCTACAGGCTGACCCTGATGGAAGCAGTCAGCTATGAGTCACTGACTGCTGTCAGCTTATAGACTCTGCTGCATCTTTGGTCATATAAGTTATTATTCTTCATGGCCCATCACCCACTTGGTTGAAGTCTAGGTTTGACAGAATTTAGCTTACCCAAACTAGTTTTGACCAAAACCTTATTCCAGCCATTTGCAGTGCTGTTTCATAGGTTTTACATGATGTGGTTGGCAATCCCATACAAAATACTTTTTAGCTGCCTCTCAACAAATGCAAGGGATGAGACAGTGGTCCTATTATGTCTGTCACATCAGCTATTCATTCTATCTTGACCTGGACCACTAAGCTGAACTCTTACCTGCAGAGATATCTCATCAGCTGCCTGGGCATTGTACCTCTTGACAACATGAGCTGCTGCTATAGCTGGCGTGTTGATACCTGAATCGTCTGTTGCTACCAGCCTGTGACCCCGATTATCCATCTACAAATAAGCATACACATTAATGACTAGACTTACAACATTAGGACTTAAAACAACATTAGGACTTACAGCATTAGGACCTACAACATTAGGACTTACAACATTAGGACTTACAACATTAGGACTTACAACAACATTATGACTTAAAACAACATTAGGACTTACAACATTAGGACTTACAACATTAGGACTTACAACAACATTATGACTTAAAACAACATTAGGACTTTAAACAACATTAGGACTTAAAACATTAGGACCATACACTGGGGATGGTGTGAGCTAGTGGTTAAGTGACATGGCTAACAACCAGAAGGTGCTGGGTTCGATTCCCATCACAGCACCGGCTGTTACCCCGGGGAAGCAAACCCTTAGAAAATGCAGGAGGAAGCAGGCCCTTACATAAAATGCATGCTGAAGTCGGATGCACTGGGTCGACAGGTGCAAAATAAAAACCACAGTGCAATGCACACTGCCCTGATGATTAGAGAAATAAGACAAATGCAAAAAAAATGACCATACACTTACACCATAAAGGCTTATGACATGACATTAAGACCACCAACACATTAAAACTACCTACACAACATTAAGACTTAAGAGCACTGACATCCATACCACACAAAGAGCACCGACCACTTGGCATCTCTGTCACTTGAGAAATCCTTTACTCTCACCCTCCAAACCTGATCTCTGCTAACTAACAGTACTGATGTGGCTGGTCTTACCTCCATCCAGCTGAGAACTGAGCCACAGTTAATCATGCCACCAGCCAGCTCCGACAGGTGGCTCAGGTAGTGCTGGAGGACTGTCTGAACTTCCTGTCAGTGGATGACAACAGAAATGGGTTGTTATGTGGATGTCTGTGTGTGTGTGTGGGTGAATTGTTGTGTGCGTGAGTTGTTGTGTGCGTGAGTTGGTGTGTGGGTGAGTTGGTGTGTGGGTGAGTTGTTGTGTGCATGAGTTGGTGTGTGGGTGAGTGAGTTGTTGTGTGGGGGAGTTGTTGTGGGGGGGGGGGGGAGTTGTGTGGGTGAGTTGTGTTTGGGTGAGTTGCATAGGTGAGTTGTGTTTGGGTGAGTTGCATAGGTGAGTGGTTGTAGGAGTCGGTGAGTTGTTGTGTGGGTCAGTTGTGTGGGAGAGTGGTTGTGAGTATGGGTATGTGTGGGTGAGTTGTTGTGTGGGTGAGTTGTGTTTGTGAGTTGTTTGGTTAAGTTGTTGTGTGGGTGAGTTGTGTGGGTGAGTTGTTCAGTTAAGTTGTTGTGTGTGTGAGTTGTTGTGTGGGTGAGTTGTTGTGTGAGTGAGTTGTGTTTGTGAGTTGTTGTGTGGGTGAGTTGTTAGGTTAAGTTGTTGTGTGGGTGAGTTGTGTTTGTGAGTTGTGTTTGTGAGTTGTTGTGTAGGTGAGTAGTTGTATGTGGATGAATAATTGTATGGGTGTGTGTGTGGGTGAGTAGTTGTATGTGGGTGAATAGTTGTATGGGTGTGTGTGGGTGAGTAGTTGTATGTGGGTGAATAGTTGTATGGGTGTGTGTGTGGGTGAGTAGTTGTATGGGTGTGTGTGGGTGAGTAGTTGTATGGGTGTGTGTGGGTGAGTAGTTGTATGTGGGTGAATAGTTGTATGGGTGTGTGTGTGGGTGAGTAGTTGTATGTGGGTGAGTAGTTGTATGGGTGTGTGTGGGTGAGTAGTTGCATGGGTGTGTGTGGGTGAGTAGTTGTATGTGGGTGAATAGTTGTATGGGTGTGTGTGGGTGAGTAGTTGTATGTGGGTGAGTAGTTGCATGGGTGTGTGTGGGTGAGTAGTTGTATGTGGGTGAGTAGTTGTATGGGTGTGTGTAGGTGAGTAGTTGTATGGGTGTGTGTAGGTGAGTAGTTGTATGGGTGTGTGTGGGTGAGTAGTTGTATGGGTGTGTGTAGGTGAGTAGTTGTATGGGTGTGTGTGGGTGAGTAGTTGTATGGGTGTGTGTGGGTGAGTAGTTGTATGGGTGTGTGTGGGTGAGTAGTTGTATGGGTGTATGTATGAGTGTATGAGTTAGGGTGTATGTATGAGTGAGGTGTTGTACATATGTGAGTGAGGTGGTGTACATGTGTATGTATGAGTGAGATGATGTACGAGTGTTTGTGTGAGTGAGGTGTTCTACGAGTGTATGTATGAGTGAGGTGTTGTACTGGTATATGTACGAGTGAGGTGTTGTAAGGGTGTATATTGTAATGAGGGTGTATGTATGAGTGAGGTGTTGTACGAGTGTATGTATGAGTGAGGTGTTGTACAGGTGTATGTTGTAGTGAGGGTGTATGTATGAGTGAGGATTTGTACGAGTGTATGTATTAGGGAGGTATTGTTCGAGTGTATGTATGACTGAGGTGTTGTATGAGTGTATGTATGGGTGAGGTGTTGTACGGATGTATGTTGTAGTGAGGGTGTATGTATGAGTGAGGTGTTGTACGGACATATGTTGGAGTGAGGGTGTATGTATGAGTGAGGTGTTGTACGGATGTATGTTGGAGTGAGGTGTTGTACGGATGTATGTAGGAGTTAGGTGTTGTACGGGTGTATGCATGAGTGAGGTGCTGTACGGATGTATGTTGGAGTGAGGGTGTATGTATGAGTGAGGTGTTGTACGGGTGTATGTATGAGTGAGATGTTGTATGGGTGTATGTATGAGTGAGGTGTTGTACAGGTGTATGTATGAGTAAGGTGTTGTACAGATGTATGTATGAGTGAGGTGTTGTACGGGTGTATGTATGAATGAGGTGTTGTACGGGTGTATGTATGAGTGAGGTGTTGTACGGGTGCATGTATAAGTGAGGTGTTGTACAGGTGTATGTTGTAGTGAGGGTGTATGTATGAGTGAGGATTTGTACGAGTGTATGTATTAGGGAGGTATTGTTCGAGTGTATGTATGAGTGAGGTGTTGTATGAGTGTATGTATGGGTGAGGTGTTGTACGGATATATGTTGTAGTGAGGGTGCATGTATGAGTGAGGTGTTGTACGGACATATGTTGGAGTGAGGGTGTATGTATGAGTGAGGTGTTGTACGGGTGTATGTATGAGTGAGATGTTGTATGGGTGTATGTATGAGTAAGGTGTTGTACAGATGTATGTATGAGTGAGGTGTTGTACGGGTGTATGTATGAATGAGGTGTTGTACGGGTGTATGTATGAGTGAGGCATTGTATGGGTGTATGTATGAGTGAGGTTTGTACGGGTGTATATATGAGTGAGGCGTTGTAAAGTGCTATCTACATGATGTGTTTAGTTCCTTCCACAGGTCAAGGACTGGTATACAGAGGGACACAATGACTGGCATACAGAGGGACACAATGACTGGCATACAGAGGGACACCATGACTGACATACAGAGGGCATACCATGACTGGCATACAGAGGACATACCATGACTGGCATACAGAGGGCATACAATGACTGACATACAGAGGGGCACAATGACTGACATACAGAGGGCATACAATGACTGACATACAGAGGGCATACAATGACTGACATACAGAGGGCATACAATGACTGACATACAGAGGAACACCATGACTGACATACATGGGAGATACAAACTGACATACTTGTGAGATACAAACTGACATACTTGGGAGATACAAACTGAGATACATAGGAGATACAAAGTGACATACATGGGAAATACAAACTGACGTACGTGGGAGACACAAACTGACATACGTAGGAAACACAAACTGACGTATGTAGGAGACACAAACTGACATACAGATGGCACACCACCCAGGCTGTACCACTTGACACAACAACAAGCTCACAAACAGAGAACAAAAGAGAGAGAGATAGAGAGAGAGAGAGAGATAGAGATAGAAAGAGAGCTAAACGGAGAACCACATTCATAAAAGCTGTGTATCAATATTCAAAATGAGGGAGGCTTTAATAACTGACCAGACCTGTCGTGTCTTGAGAACCAGCTGGGTTGTGTCAAGGTCATCCAGGTGTGAGAACCTCCGGTCAAATATACACCTAGACATTAGTGAGACAGGCAATAAATGAGTGTGAGCTAGGGAGATTTGAGTACAAGTTATTGAGACAGGCAATAAATGAGTGTGAGCTAGGGAGATATGAGTACAAGTTAGTGAGACAGGCAATAAATGAGTGTGAGCTTGGGAGACAGGCAATAAATGAGTGAGCTAGGGAGATATGAGTACAAGTTAGTGAGACAGGCAATAAATGAGTGTGAGCTTGGGAGACAGGCAATAAATGAGTGTGAGCTAGGGAGATATGAGTACAAGTTAGTGAGACAGGCAATAAATGAGTGTGAGCTTGGGAGACAGGCAATAAATGAGTGAGCTAGGGAGATATGAGTACAAGTTAGTGAGACAGGCAATAAATGAGTGTGAGCTTGGGAGACAGGCAATAAATGAGTGAGCTAGGGAGATATGAGTACAAGTTAGGGAGACAGGCAATAAATGAGTATGAGCTAGGGAAACAATTTTATTACATGTTGAGTTAATTTCCTTCTTTCACTCACCCTTGTATTCATTAATTCTTTCCTTTATCTATTCACTCACTCTTGTATTAATTAATTCTTTTCTTCATATTTAAAATTTCTGGACAATAAAACATAGCTCAGAAAGTGAATACAGCAGCAAAAGTAGACTTCAAAATACAAACTTTCTCATAGGATCAAGACTGATAGTGAAAACTTCTTTTCTTAAGTTAGAAATAAACAAAGAATGAAAGACAAAGAAGGCCCTCTCTGTAAATTGTTTTGAGTCAACAATCAAAGAAAACATTGTAATGTTTTAGATATGTTTAATAAATAGTCAGCATAGGTTTAATCGAGGGAGAGCGTGCTTAACAAATTTATTAGAATTCATGGAGGAGGTTACTAAAATGATAGATTAAGGGAAGCCAGTGGACGTTATTTATCTAGATTTTGCAAAGGCCTTTGATAGAGTACCTCATCAAAGATTATTTAGAAAGTTAAAATCACATGGAATAGGTGGGGAAGTTGCCGAATGGACTGAAAGTTGGTTAACGGGAAGAAGGCAGAGAGTAGGCATAATTGAGGAGTACTCTGAGTCGTGTGAAGTAAAAAGTGGAGTGCCATAGGGCTCGGATTTTGGACCAATTTTGTTCTTGATATATAGGCTATAAACAATTTGGACAATTATATGGGATCCCTGATTGCAACATTTGATGATGACGCAAAACTATGCAGTAGTGTCTCATCTAAAGTAGAAGTGGATATATTGAGGTCGGATTTAGATCAAATTTGAGAATGGTCTGTAATCTGGCAAATGGAGTTTACTGTAGATAAATGTACAGTCATCCACATGGGTAGATCCAATATGGAACATAATTACAGAATTGGTGAGAACAATATTAGAATGATAAAAAATTAAAAGGACCTAGGGGTTATAATAGATCATGTAGGTAAGGTGAGTGAGCAAGTTAAGGTAGCAGTGTAAAAGGTAAATGCAATGTTAGGTATGATAAAAAGAAATATTAAACATAGGAGCAAGGAAGTGATAGTCAAACTGTATAAAGCATTAGTTAGACCTAGATTGGAGTACTGTGTACAGGTGTGGAGTCCTTATCGTAGAGGGGATATAAACATGCTGGAAAGGATACAAAGAAGAGCAACAAAGATGATAGTGGGATTCCAGAATTATAGTTATGAGGAAAGACTCATAAAAACTGGCCTACAGTGTCTAGAAAAGAGAAGAATCCGAGGTGACAATACAAGTTTATAAGATAATCAAAGGAACTGATAAATTAGACTATAACAAGTTTTTTCAGAATAAAACCCCCTACAAGAACAAGAAAGGTCTAGAGTAGATATTAGGAAATATTTTTTTAGTCAGAGAGCAGTGAATGCTTGGAATGCATTGCCACAGGAAGTAGTGGAGGCAGGAAAAATTCATTCATTTAAGAAAAGATTGAATGCGCATAACTTTTAGAGCAAGGTAACGTAAATGAAACTAGTTGTATATAGACTCTGCAAAGTCTTCTAAACCAGTATAAAGATGTTAATTTAAGTTAAGTAAATTGAAGTTAAGTAAATTGAAGTTAAGTAACAGCTCTCGCCCGCCGTAACGGCGCGACGGAACGCCAGGAATGTGGAAATGTCTCGACGCCAATGAGAAGTAGAGGTTGCATCAAAATTCAGGTAAAGGAAATTTAACTAAGGGCTAGTCATTCCCTTCAAATTCTTCCCTGGGGGACGGCGTGGCCTAGTGGATAAGTGGCACGGCTCACAATCCGAAGGTGCTGGGTTCGATCCCCATCACAGCACCGGCCGTTACCCTGGGGAAGCAAACCCTTAGAAAATGCAGGAGGAAGCAGACCCTTACATAAAATGCATGCTGAAGTCGGATGCATTGGGCCGACAGGCGCAAAATAAAAACCACAGTGCAACGCACACCGCCTTGGGGATTAGAGAAATAAGGCGAACGCAAAAAAAAAAAAAAAAAAAAATTCTTCCCTGAGTCGAGGTTATGTCAAAGTATATAACCATTTCACCGAGTCGAGGTTATGTCAGTATATAACCATCACCGAGTCGAGGTTATGTCAAAGTATATAGCCATTTCACAGAGTCGAGCTGAGGTAAGAAAACCCTTGGGTTTGTCTGACCAGGGAGTCGTTCAAACGTGGTTGGCAAAGTATCTCTGGGAAACTCACGGACGCACTTGAGGTCTTTGATGTAGGGAGACGTAGCTGTGAACACCAATGAACATGTCTAGACTAGATGTGACTGAATAGGTTAGCTGTTACCACTGGTCAAGACGTAATCTGTCAGTGGACTGTTCACTATTTGACTCGACAGTTTGGCAGGATTAAAACTCTGACAGCTGGTACGGTAGAAGATTAATTTCTAAGTTAAGGATACTACATGTAAGACAATGGCAGGATGCTACATATAATATAATGTCAGGATGCTACATATAAGATAATGTCAGGATGCTACATATAATATAATGTAAGGATGATACATATAAGATAATGTAAGGATGATACATATAAGATAATGTAAGGATGCTACATATAATATAATGTCAGGATGATACATATAAGATAATGTCAGGATGCTACATATAATATAATGTAAGGATGATACATATAAGATAATGTAAGGATGCTACATATAATATAATGTAAGGATGATACATATAAGATAATGTAAGGATGATACATATAATATAATGTAAGGATGATACATATAAGATAATGTAAGGATGATACATATAATATAATGTCAGGATGATACATATAAGATAATGTCAGGATGCTACATATAATATAATGTAAGGATGATACATATAAGATAATGTAAGGATGCTACATATAATATAATGTAAGGATGATACATATAAGATAATGTAAGGATGATACATATAAGATAATGTAAGGATGATACATATAAGATAATGTAAGGATGATACATATAAGATAATGTAAGGATGATACATATAAGATAATGTCAGGATGATACATATAAGATAATGTCAGGATGCTACATATAATATAATGTAAGGATGATACATATAAGATAATGTAAGGATGCTACATATAATATAATGTAAGGATGATACATATAAGATAATGTAAGGATGATACATATAAGATAATGTAAGGATGATACATATAAGATAATGTAAGGATGATACATATAAGATAATGTAAGGATGCTACATATAAGATAATGTGAGGATGATACATATAAGATAATGTAAGGATGCTACATATAAGATAATGTAAGGATGATACATATAAGATAATGTAAGGATGATACATATAAGATAATGTAAGGATGCTACATATAAGATAATGTAAGGATGCTACATATAAGATAATGTAAGGATGCTACATATAAGATAATGTAAGGATGATACATATAAGATAATGTAAGGATGCTACATATAAGATAATGTAAGGATGATACATATAAGATAATGTAAGGATGATACATATAAGATAATGTAAGGATGCTACATATAAGATAATGTAAGGATGCTACATATAAGATAATGTAAGGATGCTACATATAAGATAATGTAAGGATGATACATATAAGATAATGTAGGACTTGTCTATTGACATGCAATAACAAAATGCACAGAATGTATATTGCTAAAAGAATGGTGGTACTCATACTTTGTTACAAAATGTTATTTTATTTTTGTAAATATAATTTTTCTATATGTGAATGCTTATATGTTTAACGTTTAAGGTTGCTAATACGTTAGCACACTGTTATGTTGGATGATTAACCAAAGGTTGAGGGTTACCAATACGTTAGCACACTGTTATGTTGGATGATTAACCAAAGGTTGAGGGTTACCAATACGTTAGCACACTGTTATGTTGGATGATTAACCAAAGGTTGAGGGTTACCAATAAGTTAGCACACTGTTATGTTGGATTAACCAAATGTTGAGGACTTAAGTGGCCCTTAGGAGAGGGTGGTTTATAGGGACAGATAAAAAGTGAGCTAAGTTGCTGACGAAAGTTGTGGAGTGCAGCAACTAGTCTAAGAAATGACCTCTTGGGAATTTGACTGAATCGAAACTTGGGAGTAACACACATATTTTCATGTCTCAGGTATAAACCAGTATTGCATAGATGTTTGCCATAATAGTCATACCTATGAAAAAGTGAGTTGATTCGCTCAGGTAACAGAGGTTGCTGATTAAGACAACAGAAAATATAATGCGTCAAGATGTCTATAATGGTATTATGATGTATTTGATGGCTATAATGGGTGGTTAATTGAACTGGGGTGAGCTGTGAACTACCCAGAATAGAAATATAGTAGGGAGAAATGATGAGTAACTGGTTCAGAAAACCAGGAAGTAAATTTAGTGGTGAATGTTCATTGGTGTATGCATTCTTTTCTTTTATTATGTACATGGTAACCTATAATATATCGACCCGATACTCGGTACATGGGATGACACTGTCTTAAACAGGTCCAAAGAATATGACCACTGCTACACTGAGTGCATGTCGTAAAAGGCAACTAAAGTGACGACTATGGTATAAGATTCGCCATAGCGACCCAGAGTCCTGGACTGAGAAGCCTGTTGTAAGAGGCGATTCTCAGTCGATGCATGGCACATCAGTAAGCCATAGCGTGTTCCCGAGGCGCTCAGATGGTGTGTAATTATAGAACAGCAGAACCGTTAGGCAGTAACCCCGTATGCTGCAGTGTTTTCTCGCATTGAGCAAAACAGTTATGTGGTTTTCTCTCTTATTATGGATTATCATTGGTCTTTTATTATGGGAGGGGAGCAGATTTTTAAAGAGAAGGGATTTGCCTCAGGGTTGGTACAGTTCATCCAGCGGGCACACACTTTTCTCATGTTCAGTCTGTTGTGTAAAATTCTAAAAACTGTACTTTCATTCAGTTTTGCTGACCTAGATATCTCTGCAATTGTCATTTCCCTATCCTGGTGTATGATTTTCTTCACTCTTGCAGCATTTTCATCGCTGCACTCTGAGGATGGTCTTCCTGATCTTGGAAGATCAGCAACATGGGAACAGCCACACTTAAACTGCCTACACCAGTTTTTTACAGAAGCATACGAAGGACATAATTCCTCAAATACTGGTTCCATCTCCCTGTATATTTCTGTAGGTGTTTTTCCCTGCAATATCAAGAATTTTATTCCAGTTCTGGCCTCTGATTTCTCCATTGTTTTGAAAATCCGTTAGAGTAGCAGATCCAGTCAATGAGGTGTGTTGCGCAATGCACCATACCGGGTAAACCCCTCAAGGAGGGAAATTCATTCTTGTCAAGTCCAATAACAAATTGAATGAGCTACATATGCGCCAAATGTCAACTTTCTCCTCCTACTCCTTCATGGTCAGGGTAAAGACTTATGACAAACCCCTTGCATAATTTAGTTTCACAATTACTTACAGCCAGACAGATTTTGTTTTGAGTGAAGATTGGGGAGTCATTTGTGAACGAGTAGTAATCAAGTTTCATTGTATTGTGTTGTCTTTCAATTAGTCTCAAAGTTAATTTGTTTGAGTCGAGTGAAGTGTGAATATAGTTAGTGCAGACCCCTTTCACTGTCTGCTTCTGTATGTCGCCAAGCTAGTGCTGCTACACTATAACAAGTTTTTCAAAATACAACCACCTACAAGAACAAGAGGGCATAGCTACAAATTAACTAAAGAGAGGTCCAGATTAGATATTAGGAAAACATTTTTTAGTCAGAGAGTGGTGAATGCTTGGAATGCATTATCACAGGAAGTAGTGAAGGCATGGACAATAAATGCATTTAAGAATAGATTGGAAGTAAAATAAACTGGTTGTATACAGACTCTGTAGAGTCTTCTAAACCAGTATAAAGACGTTAAGTTATGTTAGGTTAATCTATTCAGTCACTCTTGTATTCATTTATTCTTTCCTTCATTTATTCACTCATTCTTGTATTCATTCATTTTTTCCTTCACTGGCTCACTCACTCTTGTATTCATTCATTCAGTCCATCACTCATTCACTCACTGTTGTAGTTATTCATTCTTTCCTTCACTCATGCATACACTTTTGCATTTATTCATTCTGTCCTTCACTCGTTCACACACTCTGGTATTCATTCATTCTGTCCGTCACTTGTTCACACACTCTTGTATTCATTCATTCTGTCTGTCACTCGTTCACACACTCTTGTATTCATTCATTCTGTCCATCACTTGTTAACACACTCTTGTATTCATTCATTCTGCCTGTCACTCGTTCACACACTCATTCTGTCCGTCACTCGTGCACACTCTTGTATTCATTCATTCTGTCCGTCACTCATTCACACACTCTTGTATTCATTCATTCTGTCCGTCACTCGTTCACACACTCTTGTATTCATTCATTCTGTCCGTCACTCGTTCACACACTCTTGTATTCATTCATCCTGTCCGTCACTCGTTCACACACTCTTGTATTCATTCATTCTGTCCGTCACTCGTTCACACACTCTTGTATTCATTCATTCTGTCCGTCACTCGTTCACACACTCTTGCATTCATTCATTCTGTCCTTCACTCAATCACACACTCTTGTATTCCTCCATCCTCTCCTTCACTCAATCACACACTCCAAGATGTATAACCAGAGAGTCATATCCAGATGATGAACCTGTGCAGCTGTATGTCCAACGTTGCAAAGTTTTCCAGTGAGCGTTTGACGAGCCAAGACTTGGGAGCACTTCCTGCAACTGTTACAAGGAACATTCCAGAATCTTCAGCTAGCTCAGTGTTGTGCTTGTAGCCACTAGCATCGTCAGCACAAATACTCAGCTGGTGAGCAAGCAGAGGTCAACCATTACAAGAAGCATATAGCGGAGTTCTTCTCATGTCTTACAATCATCATGAGTCTTACAACAATCATGAGTCTTACAATCATCGTAAGTCTTACAATCATCGTAAGTCTTACAATCGTCGTAAGTCTTACAATCATCATGAGTCTTACAACAATCATGAGTCTTACAATCGTCGTAAGTCTTACAATCGTCGTAAGTCTTACAATCATCATGAGTCTTACAACAATCATGAGTCTTACAATCGTCGTAAGTCTTACAATCGTCGTAAGTCTTACAATCGTCGTAAGTCTTACTTCTTCTTCTTCTTCATCGTACGCAGTCAGACAGTAACCCTTATTTTTTCGAAAAAGGCAGCGGTCACCCTGAGACTGTCGACACTGCCATATAGCTTGTCTAGTGTTGCCACTGGTGATGGCCACATCTGCTCTCTCTGATCCTCGTATGTCGGGCAGTTTTGCAGCAGATGTTCAGCGGTCATTATCCCGGTACCACACGAGCATTCCTCGGTTCCACCTATCTTCAATTTGTTGAATAGGTGGTACCTCAGTCTATTGTGGCCAGTGCGAAGTCTGAAGACAACGACCTGCTCTCTTCTGTTCAACTGGTAATAGGCATCGTTTTTGGTGTAACCAGTATGTTCTGTTTCCCATTTGGTAAGTCTTACAATTGTCGTAAGTCTTACAATCGTCATAAGTCTTACAATTGTCGTAAGTCTTACAATCGTCATAAGTCTAACAATCGTCGTAAGTCTTACAATCGTCATAAGTCTTACAATTGTCGTAAGTCTTACAATCGTCATAAGTCTTACAATTGTCGTAAGTCTTACAATCGTCATAAGTCTTACAATTGTCGTAAGTCTTACAATCGTCATAAGTCTTACAATCGTCGTAAGTCTTACAATCATCATAAGTCTTACAATTGTCGTAAGTCTTACAATCGTCATGAGTCTTACAATCGTCATGAGAAGAACGTTGTCTTGCTCCAGGTTGACAGAACTTCAGGTGGCCATATACCCAAGTTTGGTCGTGGAAATCTCGTAATTTATTTTGATCCTTTTTTGTCATTCCAAAATATTGCCCAACCAAGTCATAATGAGAAGACAGTGTATACCCACGGATGTAAACATTCATCTAGCAAGTGTTTCTAGTTGGTGAAAGACATATTTGTGCATCTCAGAATTAACTTAACTATGTCCAGTCTGTATACAACCAGTTTCTTTCAAATTCACTTGATCTAAAAATAACTATGCGTATTCAATCTTTTCTTAGATGCATTAATTGACCATACCTCCACTATTTACTGTAGCAATGCATTCTAAGCATCCACCACTCTCTGACTATAAAAATATTTCCTAGTATCTTTTTCTTCTTCGTTCGTTCTCAATTTCCCACGACCAAGCCCTGAATGTTCTCCATCTCCCACGACCAAGCCCTGAATGTTCTCAATCTCCCACGACCAAGCCCTGAATGTTCTCAATCTCCCACTACCAAGCCCTGAACGTTTTCCATCTCCCACAACCAAGCCCTGAATGTTCTCAATCTCCCACAACCAAGCCCTGAATGTTCTCAATCTCCCACGACCAAGCCCTGAACATTATCAAACTCCCACGACCAAGCCCTGAATGTTCTCAATCTCTCACTACCAAGCCCTGAATGTTCTCAATCTCCCACGACCAAGCCCTGAATGTTCTCAATCTCCCACGACCAAGCCCTGAACGTTCTCCATCTCTCACTACCAAGCCCTGAACGTTCTCCATCTCCCACGACCAAGCCCTGAATGTTCTCAATCTCTCACTACCAAGCCCTGAATGTTCTCAATCTCCCACGACCAAGCCCTGAACGTTCTCAATCTCCCACGACCAAGCCCTGAATGTTCTCAATCTCCCCCTACCAAGCCCTGAATGTTCTCAATCTCCCACGACCAAGCCCTGAATGTTCTCAATCTCCCACGACCAAGCCCTGAACGTTCTCAATCTCCCACGACCAAGCCCTGAACGTTCTCCATCTCCCACGACCAAGCCCTGAATGTTCTCAATCTCTCACTACAAGCCCTGAATTTTCTCAATCTCCCACAACCAAGCCCTGAACGTTCTCAATCTCCCACGACCAAGCCCTGAATGTTCTCAATCTCCCACGACCAAGCCCTGAACGTTCTCCATCTCTCACTACCAAGCCCTGAACGTTCTCAATCTCCCACGACCAAGCCCTGAATGTTCTCAATCTCCCACGACCAAGCCCTGAACGTTCTCCATCTCCCACGACCAAGCCCTGAATGTTCTCAATCTCTCACTACCAAGCCCTGAATGTTCTCAATCTCCCACAACCAAGCCCTGAACGTTCTCAATCTCCCACGACCAAGCCCTGAAAGTTCTCCATCTCTCACGACCAAGCCCTGAATGTTCTCAATCTCCCACTACCAAGGCCTGAATGTTCTCAATCTCCCACGACCAAGCCCTGAACATTATCAAACTCCCACTACCAGGCACTGAATGGTCTCAATCTCCCACGACCAAGCCCTGAACATTATCAAACTCCCACTACCAGGCACTGAATGGTCTCAATCTCCCACTACCAAGCACTGAACAGGACTTTGCAAGTAACAGGATGTAGTCCGGATAATGGAATGTGTTGTGTCACTAGTTTACAGCTTGACTGCGATATTTGCACCTTTTGGTCTGACATATCTGTCTTTGGCAGTCCTATTATCTAATCTGAATCTTTCTTTAATTGATTTGTAGCTATGCTCTCTTGTTCTTGGAGGCAGCTGTACTTTGAAAATCTTGTTAGTCTAATTTATCTTTACATTGATTATCTTATGCATTAAGTCACCTCGAATTCTTCTCTTTTCTAGAAACAGTAGGCCAGCTTTTCTGAGTCTTTCCTCGTAACTGTAATTCCGGGAATCCCACTTTCTTCGACCTATGATCCTCCAATATCTATATCTTCAAACATATGATGCTGTTCTGTTACATGTTTCCCTGACCTCTCACATCAATAAATGTCCACACTAGTTCTATTGGGTTTAGGTGGTGTCAGTCTGAGACATCTGTGTCTGTGCTCCTCTATTGGGTTTAGGTGTCCAGACTCCTCTATTGGGTTTAGGTGGTATCAGTCTGAGACATCTGTGTCCAGACTCCTCTATTGGGTTTAGGTGGTGTCAGTCTGAGACATCTGTGTCTGTGCTCCTCTATTGGGTTTAGGTGGTGTCAGTCTGAGACATCTGTGTCCAGACTCCTCTATTGGGTTTAGGTAGTGTCAGTCTGAGACATCTGTGTCCAGACTCCTCTATTGGGTTTAGGTGGTGTCAGTCTGAGACATCTGTGTCCAGACTCCTCTATTGGGTTTAGGTAGTGTCAGTCTGAGACATCTGTGTCCAGACTCCTCTATTGGGTTTAGGTAGTGTCAGTCTGAGACATCTGTGTCCAGACTCCTCTATTGGGTTTAGGTAGTGTCAGTCTGAGACATCTGTGTCCAGACTCCTCTATTGGGTTTAGGTAGTGTCAGTCTGAGACATCTGTGTCCAGACTCCTCTATTGGGTTTAGGTGGTGTCAGTCTGAGACATTTGTGTCCACACTAGTTCTATTGGGTTTAGGTTGGAATGTTAAGGTGTCAGTCTGAGACATCTGTGTCCAGACTCCTCTATTGGGTTTAGGTGGTGTCAGTCTGAGACATCTGTGTCCAGACTCCTCTATTGGGTTTAGGTTGGAATGGTAAGGTGTCAGTCTGAGACATCTGTGTCCAGACTCCTCTATTGGGTTTAGGTGGTGTCAGTCTGAGACATCTGTGTCCAGACTCCTCTATTGGGTTTAGGTGGTGTCAGCCTGAGACATCTGTGTCTGTGCTCCTCTATTGGGTTTAGGTGGTGTCAGTCTGAGACATCTGTGTCCAGACTCCTCTATTGGGTTTAGGTGGTGTCAGTCTGAGACATCTGTGTCTGTGCTCCTCTATTGGGTTTAGGTGGTGTCAGTCTGAGACATCTGTGTCCAGACTCCTCTATTGGGTTTAGACGGTGTCAGCCTGAGACATCTGTGTCTGTGCTCCTCTATTAGGTTTAGGTGGTGTCAGTCTGAGACATCTGTGTCCAGACTCCTCTATTGGGTTTAGGTGGTGTCAGTCTGAGACATCTGTGTCCAGACTCCTCTATTGGGTTTAGGTGGTGTCAGTCTGAGACATCTGTGTCCAGACTAGTTCTATTGGGTTTAGGTAGTGTTAGTCTGAGACATCTGTATCTGTGCTCCTCTATTGGGTTTAGGTGGTGTCAGTCTGAGACATCTGTGTCCAGACTCCTCTATTGGGTTTAGGTGGTGTCAGTCTGAGACATCTGTGTCTGTGCTCCTCTATTGGGTTTAGGTGGTGTCAGTCTGAGACATCTGTGTCTGTGCTCCTCTATTAGGTTTAGGTGGTGTCAGTCTGAGACATCTGTGTCTGTGCTCCTCTATTGGGTTTAGGTGGTGTCAATCTGAGACATCTGTGTCCAGACTCCTCTATTGGGTTTAGGTGGTGTCAGTCTGAGACATCTGTGTCCAGACTCCTCTATTGGGTTTAGGTGGTGTCAGTCTGAGACATCTGTGTCTAGACTCCTCTATTGGGTTTAGGTGGTGTCAGTCTGAGACATCTGTGTCCAGACTCCGCTATTGGGTTTAGGTGGTGTCAGTCTGAGACATCTGTGTCTGTGCTCCTCTATTGGGTTTAGGTGGTGTCAGTCTGAGACATCTGTGTCTGTGCTTCTCTATTGGGTTTAGGTGGTGTCAGTCTGAGACATCTGTGTCTGTGCTCCTGTATTGGGTTTAGGTGGTGTCAGTCTGAGACATCTGTGTCCAGACTCCTCTATTGGGTTTAGGTGTTGTCAGTCTGAGACATCTGTGTCCAGACTCCTCTATTGGGTTTAGGTGGTGTCAGTCTGAGACATCTGTGTCCAGACTCCTCTATTGGGTTTAGGTGGTGTCAGTCTGAGACATCTGTGTCCAGACTCCTCTATTGGGTTTAGGTGGTGTCAGTCTGAGACATCTGTGTCTAGACTCCTCTATTGGGTTTAGGTGGTGTCAGTCTGAGACATCTGTGTCCAGACTCCGCTATTGGGTTTAGGTGGTGTCAGTCTGAGACATCTGTGTCTGTGCTTCTCTATTGGGTTTAGGTGGTGTCAGTCTGAGACATCTGTGTCTGTGCTTCTCTATTGGGTTTAGGTGGTGTCAGTCTGAGACATCTGTGTCTGTGCTCCTGTATTGGGTTTAGGTGGTGTCAGTCTGAGACATCTGTGTCCAGACTCCTCTATTGGGTTTAGGTGTTGTCAGTCTGAGACATCTGTGTCCAGACTCCTCTATTGGGTTTAGGTGGTGTCAGTCTGAGACATCTGTGTCCAGACTCCTCTATTGGGTTTAGGTGGTGTCAGTCTGAGACATCTGTGTCCAGACTCCTCTATTGGGTTTAGGTGGTGTCAGTCTGAGACATCTGTGTCCAGACTAGTTCTATTGGGTTTAGGTAGTGTTAGTCTGAGACATCTGTATCTGTGCTCCTCTATTGGGTTTAGGTGGTGTCAGTCTGAGACATCTGTGTCCAGACTCCTCTATTGGGTTTAGGTGGTGTCAGTCTGAGACATCTGTGTCTGTGCTCCTCTATTGGGTTTAGGTGGTGTCAGTCTGAGACATCTGTGTCTGTGCTCCTCTATTAGGTTTAGGTGATGTCAGTCTGAGACATCTGTGTCTGTGCTCCTCTATTGGGTTTAGGTGGTGTCAGTCTGAGACATCTGTGTCCAGACTCCGCTATTGGGTTTAGGTGGTGTCAGTCTGAGACATCTGTGTCTGTGCTCCTCTATTGGGTTTAGGTGGTGTCAGTCTGAGACATCTGTGTCTGTGCTTCTCTATTGGGTTTAGGTGGTGTCAGTCTGAGACATCTGTGTCTGTGCTCCTGTATTGGGTTTAGGTGGTGTCAGTCTGAGACATCTGTGTCCAGACTCCTCTATTGGGTTTAGGTGTTGTCAGTCTGAGACATCTGTGTCCAGACTCCTCTATTGGGTTTAGGTGGTGTCAGTCTGAGACATCTGACTCCTCTATTGGGTTTAGGTGGTGTCAGTCTGAGACATCTGTGTCCAGACTCCTCTATTGGGTTTAGGTGGTGTCAGTCTGAGACATTTGTGTCCAGACTCCTCTATTGGGTTTAGGTGGTGTCAGTCTGAGACATTTGTGTCCAGACTCCGCTATTGGGTTTAGGTGGTGTCAGTCTGAGACATCTGTGTCTGTGCTCCTCTATTGGGTTTAGGTGGTGTCAGTCTGAGACATCTGTGTCTGTGCTCCTCTATTGGGTTTAGGTGATGTCAGTCTGAGACATCTGTGTCTGTGCTTCTCTATTGGGTTTAGGTGGTGTCAGTCTGAGACATCTGTGTCTGTGCTCCTCTATGGGGTTTAGGTGGTGTTAGTCTGAGACATCTGTGTCTGGCTCCTCTATTGGGTTTAGGTGGTGTCAGTCTGAGACATCTGTGTCCACTTTCCTCTATTGGGTTTAGGTGGTGTCAGTCTGAGACATCTGTGTCCAGACTCCTCTATTGGGTTTAGGTGGTGTCAGTCTGAGACATCTGTGTCCAGACTCCTCTATTGGGTTTAGGTGGTGTCAGTCTGGGACATCTGTGTCCAGACTCCTCTATTTGGTTTAGGTGTTGTCAGTCTGAGACATCTGTGTCCAGACTCCTCTATTGGGTTTAGGTAGTGTCAGTCTGAGACATCTGTGTCCAGACTCCTCTATTGGGTTTAGGTGGTGTCAGTCTGAGACATCTGTGTCCAGACTCCTCTATTGGGTTTAGGTAGTGTCAGTCTGAGACATCTGTGTCCAGACTCCTCTATTGGGTTTAGGTAGTGTCAGTCTGAGACATCTGTGTCCAGACTCCTCTATTGGGTTTAGGTAGTGTCAGTCTGAGACATCTGTGTCCAGACTCCTCTATTGGGTTTAGGTAGTGTCAGTCTGAGTCATCTGTGTCCAGACTCCTCTATTGGGTTTAGGTGGTGTCAGTCTGAGACATTTGTGTCCACACTAGTTCTATTGGGTTTAGGTTGGAATGTTAAGGTGTCAGTCTGAGACATCTGTGTCCAGACTCCTCTATTGGGTTTAGGTGGTGTCAGTCTGAGACATCTGTGTCCAGACTCCTCTATTGGGTTTAGGTTGGAATGGTAAGGTGTCAGTCTGAGACATCTGTGTCCAGACTCCTCTATTGGGTTTAGGTGGTGTCAGTCTGAGACATCTGTGTCCAGACTCCTCTATTGGGTTTAGGTGGTGTCAGCCTGAGACATCTGTGTCTGTGCTCCTCTATTGGGTTTAGGTGGTGTCAGTCTGAGACATCTGTGTCCAGACTCCTCTATTGGGTTTAGGTGGTGTCAGTCTGAGACATCTGTGTCTGTGCTCCTCTATTGGGTTTAGGTGGTGTCAGTCTGAGACATCTGTGTCCAGACTCCTCTATTGGGTTTAGACGGTGTCAGCCTGAGACATCTGTGTCTGTGCTCCTCTATTAGGTTTAGGTGGTGTCAGTCTGAGACATCTGTGTCCAGACTCCTCTATTGGGTTTAGGTGGTGTCAGTCTGAGACATCTGTGTCCAGACTCCTCTATTGGGTTTAGGTGGTGTCAGTCTGAGACATCTGTGTCCAGACTAGTTCTATTGGGTTTAGGTAGTGTTAGTCTGAGACATCTGTATCTGTGCTCCTCTATTGGGTTTAGGTGGTGTCAGTCTGAGACATCTGTGTCCAGACTCCTCTATTGGGTTTAGGTGGTGTCAGTCTGAGACATCTGTGTCTGTGCTCCTCTATTGGGTTTAGGTGGTGTCAGTCTGAGACATCTGTGTCTGTGCTCCTCTATTAGGTTTAGGTGGTGTCAGTCTGAGACATCTGTGTCTGTGCTCCTCTATTGGGTTTAGGTGGTGTCAGTCTGAGACATCTGTGTCCAGACTCCTCTATTGGGTTTAGGTGGTGTCAGTCTGAGACATCTGTGTCCAGACTCCTCTATTGGGTTTAGGTGGTGTCAGTCTGAGACATCTGTGTCTAGACTCCTCTATTGGGTTTAGGTGGTGTCAGTCTGAGACATCTGTGTCCAGACTCCGCTATTGGGTTTAGGTGGTGTCAGTCTGAGACATCTGTGTCTGTGCTCCTCTATTGGGTTTAGGTGGTGTCAGTCTGAGACATCTGTGTCTGTGCTTCTCTATTGGGTTTAGGTGGTGTCAGTCTGAGACATCTGTGTCTGTGCTCCTGTATTGGGTTTAGGTGGTGTCAGTCTGAGACATCTGTGTCCAGACTCCTCTATTGGGTTTAGGTGGTGTCAGTCTGAGACATCTGTGTCCAGACTCCTCTATTGGGTTTAGGTGGTGTCAGTCTGAGACATCTGTGTCCAGACTCCTCTATTGGGTTTAGGTGGTGTCAGTCTGAGACATCTGTGTCCAGACTCCTCTATTGGGTTTAGGTGGTGTCAGTCTGAGACATCTGTGTCCAGACTCCTCTATTGGGTTTAGGTGTTGTCAGTCTGAGACATCTGTGTCCAGACTCCTCTATTGGGTTTAGGTGGTGTCAGTCTGAGACATCTGTGTCCAGACTCCTCTATTGGGTTTAGGTGGTGTCAGTCTGAGACATCTGTGTCCAGACTCCTCTATTGGGTTTAGGTGGTGTCAGTCTGAGACATCTGTGTCTAGACTCCTCTATTGGGTTTAGGTGGTGTCAGTCTGAGACATCTGTGTCCAGACTCCGCTATTGGGTTTAGGTGGTGTCAGTCTGAGACATCTGTGTCTGTGCTTCTCTATTGGGTTTAGGTGGTGTCAGTCTGAGACATCTGTGTCTGTGCTTCTCTATTGGGTTTAGGTGGTGTCAGTCTGAGACATCTGTGTCTGTGCTCCTGTATTGGGTTTAGGTGGTGTCAGTCTGAGACATCTGTGTCCAGACTCCTCTATTGGGTTTAGGTGTTGTCAGTCTGAGACATCTGTGTCCAGACTCCTCTATTGGGTTTAGGTGGTGTCAGTCTGAGACATCTGTGTCCAGACTCCTCTATTGGGTTTAGGTGGTGTCAGTCTGAGACATTTGTGTCCAGACTCCGCTATTGGGTTTAGGTGGTGTCAGTCTGAGACATCTGTGTCTGTGCTCCTCTATTGGGTTTAGGTGGTGTCAGTCTGAGACATCTGTGTCTGTGCTCCTCTATTGGGTTTAGGTGATGTCAGTCTGAGACATCTGTGTCTGTGCTTCTCTATTGGGTTTAGGTGGTGTCAGTCTGAGACATCTGTGTCTGTGCTCCTCTATGGGGTTTAGGTGGTGTTAGTCTGAGACATCTGTGTCTGGCTCCTCTATTGGGTTTAGGTGGTGTCAGTCTGAGACATCTGTGTCCACTTTCCTCTATTGGGTTTAGGTGGTGTCAGTCTGAGACATCTGTGTCCAGACTCCTCTATTGGGTTTATGTGGTGTCAGTCTGGGACATCTGTGTCCAGACTCCTCTATTTGGTTTAGGTGTTGTCAGTCTGAGACATCTGTGTCCAGACTCCTCTATTGGGTTTAGGTGGGAACGGTAAGATGGCAGTCTCAAGCGCTTTCTTTGTTTTTGTGTGTGTCTGATTTACAAGGGAAAGCAATTCAGATTTACAAGGGAAAGCAATTCAGATTTACAAGGGAAAGCAATTCAGATTTACAAGGGAAAGCAATTCAGATTTGAAACACATTTCATTAAATGGTATGTGTTCCTTACTGAGCCAAAACTTTACTGCTACTTTTATACTAGATGATATTGGGACTGTCCTCTTGTGACAGTGTTATGGTATGTTGATATAGGGACATTGTCCTCTTGTGACAGTGTTATGGTATGATGATATAGGGACTTTGTCCTCTTGTGACAGTGTTATGATATGATGATATAGGGACTTTGTCCTCTTGTGACACTGTGTCCTCAATCCAGTCTCTAAATATTTGACCATTCATTTCTGTGTGGTGGTAGTCCTGATTGTCTGTTGGACTTTGAAGCTCAGTATTATTCACCAGCCAATACAACATCATCCCTTAGTCTCCCTACAAAACTATTTATATCCTTGATTGCCATGTTTTCAAGTGTTGTGAATTTGACTTTCAGACGCGTTCACCCAGATCATATTTCACGTAAAACGCTGATGTAACAAAGGCAATTTCTTGTAATAATGTACGCAGAACAGAGGAAGTTACTTACTATCTGACTGTTGCAAGTGAGTACTATTTGCTGTAGGCAACAAAACACATGCAAATTCATGCAAGATCCCATACCAAATGAATACCTTTAAAATACTGTAAAAAATGTTAATATCTGTTCTGTTTATATGTGCTGGACCACAAAGTTTACATGTGCTGGACCACAAAGTTTACATGTGCTGGACCACAAAGAAGCAACAACCAACAGCTTGTTTCCACAAAAATGTGTTTGCCTCCATGCCGTGATGACTCACATCTTCCATTTCTGTGCAATGGCTGTTACAGCAATCAACTTTGTACAAACGTGGGCTGGCTGAGAGATGTGAAATCAAACATTTGTTCTAACCTTGAGGACAGGGATCTCCACAACATCATAATGAAAGTGTGCATATTCCTCCAGCTTTGGAAACCTGGTCTGTTCTGCTTTCACTTGAGCACTGCTTCCTGCCCCAATCCCATGAGAAGAGCTTGACACATTCTTGACTTTCAAAGAGTTTACAGATCGTCTGGGAGGTTCGCTGACATCTGGTACCTTCAGGGAGAAATATGTTAGAGAAAGTTGAATGATATCTCGTACCTTCAGGGAGAAATAGAGAAAGTTGACTGGTATCTGGTAACTTCAGCGAGAAATAGAGAAAGTTGAATATCTCGTACCTTCAGTGAGAAATAGAGAAAGTTGACTGGTACCTTCAGAGAGAAATATGTTAGAGAAAGTTGAATGATATCTCGTACCTTCAGGTAGAAATAGAGAAAGTTGACTGGTATCTGGTAACTTCAGGGAGAAATAGAGAAAGTTGACTGATATCTGGTAACTTCATAGAGAAATATGTTAGAGAAAGTTTACTGATATCTGGTACCTTCAGGGAGAAATAGAGAAAGTTGAATTATATTTTGTACCTTCAGGGAAAAAAAGATTAGAGAAAGTTGACTAATATTTCATACCTTCAGGGAGAAATATGTTAGAGAAAGTTGACTGATATCTGGTAACTTCAGGGAGAAATAGAGAAAGTTGACAGGTATCTGGTAACTTCAGGGAGAAAAAGATTAGAGAAAGTTGACTGATATTTCAAACCTTCAGGGAGAAATATGTTAGAGAAAGTTGAATGATATTTCGTACCTTCAGGGAGAAATATGTTAGAGAAAGTTGACTGACATCTGGTACCTTCAGGGAGAAATATGTTAGAGAAAGTTGACTGATAACTGGTACCTTCAGGGAGAAATATGTTTTAGAGAAAGTTGACTGATATCTAGTAGCTTCAGGGAAAAATAGAGAAAGTTGACTGGTATCTGGTACCTTCAGAGAGAAATAGAGAAAGTTGATTGGTATCTGGTAACTTCAGGGAGAAATATGCTAGATAAAGTTAACTGATAACTGGTACCCTCAGGGAGAAATATGTTAGAGAAAGTTGACTGATTACTGGTTCCTTCGGGGAGAAATATGTTAGAGAAACATTCACTGACATTAAGAGGGTGACATATATTAGGAGGGTGACTAACATATAAGGAAGGTGACTGACATATTAGGAGGGTGACTGACATATTAGGAGAGTCACTGACATATTAGGAGGGTGAAGGAAATATTAGGAGGGTGACTAACATATTAGGAAGGTGACTGACATATTAGGAGGGTGACTGACATATTAGGAGAGTCACTGACATATTAGGAGGGTGAAGGAAATATTAGGAGGGTGACTAACATATTAGGAGGGTGACTGACATATTAGGAGGGTGATTAACATATTAGGAGGGAGACTGACATATTAGGAGGGAGACTGACATATTAGGAGAGTCACTGACATATTAGGAGGGTGAATGAAATATTAGGAGAGTCACTGACATATTAGGAGGGTGAAGGAAATATTAGGAGGGTGACTAACATATTATGAGGGTGACTGACATATTAGGAGGGTGACTGACATATTAGGAGAGTCACTGACATATTAGGAGGGTGAAGGAAATATTAGGAGGGTGACTAACATATTAGGAGGATGAAGGTAATATTAGGAAGGAGACTCACATATTAGGAGAGTCACTGACATATTAGGAGGGTGACTGACATATTAGGAGGGAGACTGACATATTAGGAGGGTGAAGGAAATATTAGGAGGGAGACTGACATATTAGGAGGGTGAAGGAAATATTAGGAGGGAGACTGACATATTAAGCATGTCATGCTGGTGACTGTTGACATAATCATGGCAGTCACCATAGTCTCTGTACATGAAGAGACTTCCTGGCTTTGAATACATTTATGGTAGGATCATTGGATGGGAAGTAGACTCATTGAATGGGGAGTAGGCTCATCGAATGGGGAGTAGGCTCATTGGATGGGGTGTATATTCATTGGATACTGATAGGGAGTAGGCTCATTGAATGGCTCATAGGCTCATTTAATGGGGAGTAGACCCATTGGATACGAATAGGGAGTAGGCTCATTTGATATGGATAAGGAGTAGGCTCATTGGATATGGATAAAGAGTAGGCTCATTGGATATAGATATGGAGTAGGCTCATTGGATGGGGATAAGGAATAGACTCATCGGATATGGATAGGGAGTAGGCTAATTGGATGGGGATAGGGAGTAGGCTCATTGGATGGGGATAGGGGGTAAGCTAAATGGATGGGGAGTAGGCTCATTGGATGGGAGTAGGCTCATTGGATGGGAGTAGGCTCATTGGATGGGAGTAGGCTCATTGGATGGGGAGTAGGCTCATTGGATGGGAGTAGGCTCATTGGATGGGGAGTAGGCTCATTGGATGGGAGTAGGCTCATTGGATGGGGAGTAGGCTCATTGGATGGGAGTAGGCTCATTGGATGGGAGTAGGCTCATTGGATGGGGATAGGTAGTATGCTCATTGGATGGGGATAGGGAGTAGGCTCATTGGATGGGGATAGGGAGTAGGCTCATTGGATGGGAGTAGGCTCATTGGATGGGGAGTAGGCTCATTGGATGGGAGTAGGCTCATTGGATGGGAGTAGGCTCATTGGATGGGGAGTAGGCTCATTGGATGGGAGTAGGCTCATTGGATGGGAGTAGGCTCATTGGATGGGAGTAGGCTCATTGGATGGGGAGTAGGCTCATTGGATGGGAGTAGGCTCATTGGATGGGAGTAGGCTCATTGGATGGGGAGTAGGCTCATTGGATGGGGAGTAGGCTCATTGGATAAGGAGTAGGCTCATTGGATAGGATAGTGAAGCTGACCACCTCTCCAATAAAGGCAATCCATAAATTGCTAAGTTTTGAAACCAGACTAGTTTAAAAACAGTGTAGGGCACCTGAGAGAACAAGACAGAAGTGTGGGGCACCTGAGAGAACAAGACAGAAGTGTGGGGCACCTGAGAAAACAAGACAGAAGTGTGGGGCACCTGAGAGAACAAGACAGAAGTGTGGGGCACCTGAGAAAACAAGACAGAAGTGTGGGGCACCTGAGAGAACAAGACAGAAGTGTGGGGCACTTGAGAAAACAAGACAGAAGTGTGGGGCACCTGAGAGAACAAGACAGAAGTGAGGGACACTTGAGATAACAAGATATAAGTGTGTACAGTGAGTGGGCTATATAAACGATCAGCATTGAGACTGTTTATCCATTTCCTGATTGAACCACTGATCTATGTGTGCTCAGAGCCCAGTCAACTCTACAGAACAGACTGCATAACAAGTAGTTTGCTGCCATGTATAACCTGGCAACTCTCATCTATTATTTTAGCTGGACCAATAAGAAAACTTGGACTGACACAAAGCTGCACCAACCTGTTTGACTGATCTCATATTAGCAAGTCCACTCTCCGATTTGATGGTCCCAGAGCTGGCCTTTCTGTGTGTGCCATCCTCAGCACTAACAGCCAGGTTCCTTACAGAAACAGACATGCACCACTGTACTGGCATTATCTCATAATACATATGTGCTATCAGGAGATAATGAGCAGATCTACGACAGGACAAGACTCAATCACCCGCTAAGACAGGACAAGACTCAATCACCCGCTACGACAGGACAAGACTCAATCACCCGCTATGACAGGACAAGACAAGACTCAATCACCCGCTATGACAGGACAAGACTCAATCACCCGCTATGACAGGACAAGACTCAATCACCCGCTATGACAGGACAAGACTCAATCACCCGCTATGACAGGACAAGACTCAATCACCTGCTATGACAGGACAAGACAAGACTCAATCACCCGCTATGACAGGACAAGACTCAATCACCCGCTATGACAGGACAAGACTCAATCACCCGCTAAGACAGGACAAGACTCAATCACCCGCTACGACAGGACAAGACTCAATCACCCGCTATGACAGGACAAGACAAGACTCAATCACCCGCTATGACAGGACAAGACTCAATCACCCGCTATGACAGGACAAGACTCAATCACCCGCTATGACAGGACAAGACTCAATCACCTGCTATGACAGGACAAGACAAGACTCAATCACCTGCTATGACAGGACAGGACAAGACTCAATCACCTGCTATGACAGGACAAGACAAGACTCAATCACCCGCTATGACAGGACAAGACTCAATCACCCGCTATGACAGGACAAGACTCAATCACCCGCTATGACAGGACAAGACTCAATCACCTGCTATGACAGGACAAGACAAGACTCAATCACCCGCTATGACAGGACAAGACTCAATCACCCGCTATGACAGGACAAGACTCAATCACCCGCTATGACAGGACAAGACTCAATCACCTGCTATGACAGGACAAGACAAGACTCAATCACCCGCTATGACAGGACAAGACTCAATCACCCGCTATGACAGGACAAGACTCAATCACCCGCTATGACAGGACAAGACTCAATCACCTGCTATGACAGGACAAGACAAGACTCAATCACCCGCTATGACAGGACAAGACTCAATCACCCGCTATGACAGGACAAGACAAGACTCAATGACCCGCTATGACAGGACAAGACTCAATGACCTGCTATGACAGGACAGGACAAGACTCAATCACCTGCTATGACAGGACAGGACAAGACTCAATCACCTGCTATGACAGGACAAGACAAGACTCAATCACCCGCTATGACAGGACAAGACTCAATGACCTGCTATGACAGGACAAGACTCAATCACCCACTATGACAGGACAGGACAAGACTCAATCACCTGCTATGACAGGACAAGACAAGACTCAATCACCTGCTATGACAGGACAAGACTCAATGACCTGCTATGACAGGACAAGACTCAATCACCCACTATGACAGGACAAGACAAGACTCAATCACCTGCTATGACAGGACAGGACAAGACTCAATCACCCACTATGACAGGACAGGACAAGACTCAATCACCTGCTATGACAGGACAAGACTCAATCACCCACTAGGACAAGACAAGACTCAATGACCTGCTATGACAGGACAGGACAAGACTCAATCACCCGCTATGACAGGACAGGACAAGACTCAATCACCCGCTATGACAGGACAAGACTCAATCACCCACTATGACAGGACAGGACAAGACTCAATCACCTGCTATGACAGGACAAGACAAGACTCAATCACCTGCTATGACAGGACAAGACTCAATGACCTGCTATGACAGGACAAGACTCAATCACCCACTATGACAGGACAGGACAAGACTCAATCACCCACTATGACAGGACAGGACAAGACTCAATCACCTGCTATGACAGGACAAGACTCAATCACCCACTAGGACAAGACAAGACTCAATGACCTGCTATGACAGGACAGGACAAGACTCAATCACCCGCTATGACAGGACAGGACAAGACTCAATCACCCGCTATGACAGGACAAGACTCAATCACCCACTATGACAGGACAGGACAAGACTCAATCACCTGCTATGACAGGACAAGACTCAATCACCCACTAGGACAAGACAAGACTCAATGACCTGCTATGACAGGACAAGACTCAATCACCCGCTATGACAGGACAAGACAAGACTCAATCACCCGCTATGACAGGACAAGACTCAATCACCCGCTATGACAGGACAAGACAAGACTCAATCACCCGCTATGACAGGACAAGACTCAATCACCCGCTACGACAGGACAGGACAAGACTCAATCACCCGCTACGACAGGACAAGACAAGACTCAATCACCCGCTACGACAGGACAAGACAAGACTCAATCACCCGCTACGACAGGACAAGACAAGACTCAATCACCCGCTACGACAGGACAAGACAAGACTCAATCCCCCGCTACGACAGGACAGGACAAGACTCAATCACCCGCTACGACAGGACAAGACAAGACTCAATCACCCGCTACGACAGGACAAGACAAGACTCAATCACTCGCTATGACAGGACAAGACAAGACTCAATCACCCGCTATGACAGGACAGGACAAGACTCAATCACCCGCTATGACAGGACAAGACTCAATCACCCACTATGACAGGACAGGACAAGACTCAATCACCTGCTATGACAGGACAAGACTCAATCACCCACTAGGACAAGACAAGACTCAATGACCTGCTATGATAGGACAAGACTCAATCACCCGCTATGACAGGACAAGACAAGACTCAATCACCCGCTATGACAGGACAAGACTCAATCACCCGCTATGACAGGACAAGACTCAATCACCCGCTATGACAGGACAAGACTCAATCACCCGCTATGACAGGACAAGACAAGACTCAATCACCCGCTATGACAGGACAAGACTCAATCACCCGCTATGACAGGACAAGACTCAATCACCCGCTATGACAGGACAAGACAAGACTCAATCACCTGCTATGACAGGACAAGACAAGACTCAATCACCCGCTATGACAGGACAAGACAAGACTCAATCACCCGCTATGACAGGACAAGACTCAATCACTCGCTATGACAGGACAAGACAAGACTCAATCACCCGCTATGACAGGACAAGACAAGACTCAATCACCCGCTAGGACAAGACAAGACTCAATCACCCGCTATGACAGGACAAGACAAGACTCAATCACCCACTATGACAGGACAAGACAAGACTCAATCACCCGCTAGGACAAGACAAGACTCAATCACCCGCTATGACAGGACAAGACAAGACTCAATCACCCGCTATGACAGGACAAGACTCAATCACCCGCTATGACAGGACAAGACTCAATCACCCGCTATGACAGGACAAGACAAGACTCAATCACCCGCTATGACAGGACAAGACTCAATCACCCGCTATGACAGGACAAGACAAGACTCAATCACCTGCTATGACAGGACAAGACAAGACTCAATCACCCGCTATGACAGGACAAGACAAGACTCAATCACCCGCTATGACAGGACAAGACAAGACTCAATCACTCGCTAGGACAGGACAAGACAAGACTCAATCACCCACTAGGACAAGACAAGACTCAATCACCCACTATGACAGGACAAGACAAGACTCAATCACCCGCTATGACAGGACATATGATAGAACTGTCCATTCAAAGAAAAAGCTAATGGCATGCCTGTTCTCTTGCAAGAATTATCAGAACTCAATGAGATATTTCAATAAGCAGATAAACATGCTGACATACTGCTCTCACATTAGTATTCCCAATGTCTTCCCTTCTTATTCGTGACATAAACCTGGAAAGTTGACACGTGTTTGCTTTGCTATTGTCATGCCATCTTGGGGACTAATCAACAACTAATATAGACACAACAATGAGCAATCACAACAATCACACAAGTAAAGATGATTTGCACATTCAACACCAGTTCACACAACACCCGCACACACAACACTAGCACAAACAACATTAGCACTAAAACACACACATACATATCTGAAAAAAACACGAAAAAAAACATATATTACAATAACACACACATATCACTAGCACACACACATCACTAAAACACACACATATCACTAGCACACACACATTTCACTAGCACAAACATAACTAAAAAAACATATATTACAATAACACACACATATATCCCTAGCACACAACATTTATCACTAGCACACACATATCACTAGCACACACACATTTCACTAGCACACACATATCACTAGCACACACACACACTTATCACTAGCACACACACACATATCACTAGCACACACACCTCACTAGCACACATATCACTAAAACACACACATATACCTAAAACACACACGTATGACTAGCACAAACATAACTAAAAAAACATATATTACAATAACACACACACATATATTCCTAGCATACATATATCACTAGCACACACAAAACACTAGCACACACACATATGACTAGCACACACATATCACTAGCATACACATATCACTAGCATATACATATCACTAGCATATACATATCACTAGCACACACATATCACTAGCATACACAAAACACTAGTACGCACATATCACTAGTACACACATTTCAATAGCACACATATATTGCTAACACACATATCACTAGCACTAACAAATAAATACTAGTACAAACAAACACTGGCACCAAACAAACAAAAACTGGCACAAACAAACAAATATTAGCACAAACAAACAAACACTAGCACAAACAAACAAATACTAGCAAAAACAAATAAATACTAGCACAAACACACACTGGCACAAACAAACAAACACTAGCACAAACACTGAAACAAACAAACAAATACTAGCACACACAAAGACTAGCACAAACACTGAAACAAACAAACAAATACTAGCACAAACAAACACTGGCACAAACAAACACTAGCACAAACACTGGCACAAACAAACAAACACTAGCACAAACACTGAAACAAACAAACAAACACTAGCACAAGTAACACTAGCACACACAAATACTAGCACAAAAAAACAAATACTAGCACAAACACTGAAACAAACAAACAAATACTAGCACAAACAAACACTGGCACAAACAAACACTAGCACAAACAAACAAATACTAGCAAAAACAAACACTGGCACAAACAAACAAATATTAGCACAAACAAACAAACACTAGCACACAAAAACAAATACTAGCACAAACACTGAAACAAACAAACAAATACTAGCACAAACAAACACTGGCACAAACAAACACTAGCACAAACAAACAAACACTAGCACAAATACTGAAACAAACAAACAAACACTAGCACAAGTAACACTAGCACACACAAATACTAGCACAAAAAAACAAATACTAGCACAAACACTGAAACAAACAAACAAATACTAGCACAAACAAACACTGGCACAAACAAACACTAGCACAAACACTGGCACAAACAAACAAACAAACACTAGCACAAACACTGAAACAAACAAATAAACACTAGCACAAGTAACACTAGCACAAAAAAACAAATACTAGCACAAACACTGAAACAAACAAACAAATACTAGCACAAACAAACACTGGCACAAACAAACACTAGCACAAACAAACAAACACTAGCACAAACAAACAAATACTAGCAAAAACAAACACTGGCACAAACAAACAAATATTAGCACAAACAAACAAACAAATATTAGCACAAACAAACAAACACTAGCACAAAAAAACAAATACTAGCACAAACACTGAAACAAACAAACAAATACTAGCACAAACAAACACTAGCACAAATAAACAAACACTAGCACAAGTAACACTAGCACACACAAATACTAGCACAAAAAAACAAATACTAGCACAAACACTGAAACAAACAAACAAATACTAGCACAAACAAACACTGGCACAAACAAACAAATATTAGCACAAACACTGAAACAAACAAACAAATACTAGCACAAACAAACACTGGCACAAACAAACAAACACTAGCACAAACAAACAAATACTAGCAAAAACAAACAAACGCTGGCACAAACAAACAATGGCACAAACAAACAAACACTAGCACGAACAAACAAATACTAGCAAAAACAAATAAATACTAGCACAAACAAACACTGGCACAAACAAACAAACACTAGCACAAGTAACACTAGCACACACAAATACTAGCACAAAAAAACAAATACTAGCACAAACACTAGCACAAACAAACAAACACTGGCACAAACAAACAAACACTAGCCCAAACAAACATTAATCTAACACCCACAAAACAGGCCTAGAGAGAACAAGAGGAGGCAACAAAGGAGTGGCAGAAAGCCAGAAAGAGATTAGGCACTAATGTTGATGCGTTGAATGAGAAGAATGAGGGAAAACGCAAAGCCACCAATTCCTTTAAACCGTTAGTATTTTAGATGCAGCCAGCAGGGAAGAGGCTTATGTAGACCTCATCACCGAGGCTGAGGTCGCAAATAGCCTACGTACCAACAAGAACAGCACCCCAGGTCCGGAGGGAGTACAGTATTGCCAGATCAAGGAGTTGGATGAGACAGAGATCAGAAATATGGTGAAGGAGTTCAACCACACTATAGAGAAGTCATCTGTGCCTGAGGACTGGCTTCATAGCTATCTGTGCCCACTGCCTAAACCTGGTAAGGTCTACACGCTTCTCAGCAGCTATCAAATAATCACCATACAGAATATATTTGGCAAATTGTTCAAAAAGATTGTAGCCAGGAAAATAATGGCCTACCTTGAACTGGAGCAGATTCTACCCGATACGCTGGGCAGCTTCAGAACAGCGAAGGAGACCTGGGGTAACGATGGAACTTTCATATATGATGTGATGGGACTCAACCTGGAAGACGCATACAACCGTGTTGATTTTGGGACTTTAATTACATGTCTGAAGCAGTGTGGTTTAAACCCGTGGCTGGTTAGTTGGATATCAGCTGCCCTGATGGAAAGAACAGTTGTGCTACGCATGGGATCGTGGACATCAGAACTGAGACGAATATGTCCAGGACTGCCTCAATGGTCTCCGCTCTCACCGATGCTGTTCAACATCTACACAGTAAAAGTGGCCAATATTCAATCCACAGGGACAGGGCAAACATTGACATTTGCAGATGATATCCTAACGTACAGGACTGGCTCAGACAGGGAAGAGTTGGTCAAAGACATCCAGGAAACCTTGCAAGCAATCTCACAGTGGTGGGGCGACTCAAGCTCCAAGATCAATCCGAACAAGGCCTGCATGATGTGGTGCTCTTTGAATAATTCCATAGTAAAGGCTGAACTCTCAGGCATCACATTTGATGGTTGCACCATTGACATGTGTGACAGGTTGAAATACGTCGGAGTGACATTTGATCGCAGTCTCTAATATAATTGCCATGCTGACCAGACCATACAAAGATGCAAGAGAGGGTTAGGAGCACTCAAGACCATGGCTGCTGCCAACTTGGAACAACATCTCTAGTTCATCAGGTTGTGCTGTCGGTTATCGATTACAGACTGGGCATCCTCACACTATCAAGAACACAGTGTGAAAGGTTGGACCGCATCCAGAATGAAGGTATGCGTCTGGTTCTGGGCTGCACTAGAGATACCCCGATTGTGATGATGCAGTACATGTTGGGATTGTTATCGGTGACATCCAGACATAAACTGGCACTAATCAAAGCCTATATGCGTGTCACCACAGACACGCGGCACCCTCTGTACTGTGGTATCTCAGACATCAAGGGATCAACAATCAAGAGAGGGTCATCATGGATGGCTGAGACAACAATCGGACACGTCATTACAGCTGAGACGATAGCCAAGGGGGAAGAATGGGTCCACACTGGTGATAGAATGATAGAGTACCAGAGAGTCATCATAGCCTTAGGCAAGGAATGCAGAGAATGGAGAACGGGAGAGCAGAGCACGAGTTAAATCAGCTGATAACTGAGAACACGCAGGAGAGTGGCGCTGTCATATACACCGACGGATCAGTGCTGCGCAGTGTGACATCTGGCTGAGGCTTCTCGGCTAGAGTGAGAGGACAGGTCATTGCTGAGCGCAGTAGGGCATACATGTCAACAACCTCCAGTTTGAGAATGGAGATGGAAGCAGTGACCTCAGCGCTGAGATGGATATCTGAGACTTCTATAACAAGGGCACTCATCGTGACAGACACGCAAGCCATACTTCAGAAGGTACAGAAGGGATGGCATAGGTATGAGTGGATAGCTGTTGAGGTCTCAAACCTCCAGGGATTGACATGGATCTACCGTTCTGTTGTTCAGGGCAACGAAAGAACTGACAGCATGGCGTCACAAGCTCCCATCATGGGCACATTAGTGATGGATAGAAGTGATATTTTGAAATCAATCAATGGCCACCTGTTGGATAAGGCACTGCAATTCACTGAAGCAGTAATCCACAGGCTGCAAAGTTTCAACATCAAACTAGGCTCGAGTGGAGTAGGGCACATGAGAGGACGGAGCAGCAGAGTGTACAACCACCAAGTTACATGGACCATCAGCATCCATACGCTACACTATTTGCTGAGAGAGACTGAGCACTTATGTTTATGTCATGAGTGCAGTGACATCAATATGTAGAAACAGAAACAAACAGACTAGCACAAACAAACATTAGACTAGCACAAACAAACATTAGACTAGCACAAACACAAACATTAGACTAGCACAAACACAAACATTAGACTAGCACAAACAAACATTAGACTAGCACAAACAAACATTAGACTAGCACAAACACAAACATTAGACTAGCACAAACAAACATTAGACTAGCACAAACAAACATTAGACTAGCACAAACACAAACATTAGACTAGCACAAACACAAACATTAGACTAGCACAAACAAACATTAGACTAGCACAAACAAACATTAGACTAGCACAAACAAACATTAGAATAGCACAAACAAACATTAGACTAGCACAAACACAAACATTAGACTAGCACAAAAAAACATTAGACTAGCACAAACAAACAGACTAGCACAAACACAAACATTAGACTAGCACAAACAAACATTAGACTAGCACAAACAAACAGACTAGCACAAACACAACATTAGACTAGCACAAACACAAACATTAGACTAGCACAAACAAACATTAGACTAGCACAAACAAACAGACTAGCACAAACACAAACATTAGACTAGCACAAACAAACATTAGACTAGCACAAACAAACAGACTAGCACAAACAAACATTAGACTAGCACAAACACAAACATTAGACTAGCACAAACAAACATTAGACTAGCACAAACAAACAGACTAGCACAAACACAAACATTAGACTAGCACAAACAAACATTAGACTAGCACAAACAAACATTAGACTAGCACAAACAAACATTAGACTAGCACAAACAAACAGACTAGCACAAACAAACAGACTAGCACAAACAAACATTAGACTAGCACAAACAAACATTAGACTAGCACAAACAAACAGACTAGCACAAACAAACAGACTAGCACAAACAAACATTAGACTAGCACAAACAAACATTAGACTAGCACAAACAAACATTAGACTAGCACAAACAAACATTAGACTAGCACAAACAAACAGACTAGCACAAACAAACAGACTAGCACAAACAAACATTAGACTAGCACAAACAAACATTAGACTAGCACAAACAAACAGACTAGCACAAACAAACAGACTAGCACAAACAAACATTAGACTAGCACAAACAAACAGACTAGCACAAACAAACATTAGACTAGCACAAACAAACATTAGACTAGCACAAACAAACATTAGACTAGCACAAACAAACATTAGACTAGCACAAACAAACATTAGACTAGCACAAACAAACATTAGACTAGCACAAACAAACATTAGACTAGCACAAACAAACATTAGACTAGCACAAACAAACATTAGACTAGCACAAACAAACATTAGACTAGCACAAACAAACATTAGACTAGCACAAACAAACATTAGACTAGCACAAACAAACATTAGACTAGCACAAACAAACATTAGACTAGCACAAACAAACATTAGACTAGCACAAACAAACATTAGACTAGCACAAACAAACATTAGACTAGCACAAACAAACATTAGACTAGCACAAACAAACATTAGACTAGCACAAACAAACATTAGACTAGCACAAACAAACATTAGACTAGCACAAACAAACATTAGACTAGCACAAACAAACATTAGACTAGCACAAACAAACAGACTAGCACAAACACAAACATTAGACTAGCACAAACAAACATTAGACTAGCACAAACAAACATTAGACTAGCACAAACAAACATTAGACTAGCACAAACAAACATTAGACTAGCACAAACAAACATTAGACTAGCACAAACAAACAGACTAGCACAAACAAACATTAGACTAGCACAAACAAACAGACTAGCACAAACAAACATTAGACTAGCACAAACAAACATTAGACTAGCACAAACAAACATTAGACTTGCACAAACAAACATTAGACTAGCACAAACAAACATTAGACTAGCACAAACAAACATTAGACTAGCACAAACAAACATTAGACTAGCACAAACATTAGACTAGCACAAACAAACATTAGACTAGCACAAACAAACATTAGACTAGCACAAACAAACATTAGACTAGCACAAACAAACAGACTAGCACAAACACAAACATTAGACTAGCACAAACAAACATTAGACTAGCACAAACAAACATTAGACTAGCACAAACAAACAGACTAGCACAAACACAAACATTAGACTAGCACAAACAAACATTAGACTAGCACAAACAAACATTAGACTAGCACAAACAAACAGACTAGCACAAACAAACATTAGACTAGCACAAACAAACATTAGACTAGCACAAACAAACAGACTAGCACAAACAAACATTAGACTAGCACAAACAAACATTAGACTAGCACAAACAAACATTAGACTAGCACAAACAAACATTAGACTAGCACAAACAAACAGACTAGCACAAACACAAACATTAGACTAGCACAAACAAACATTAGACTAGCACAAACAAACATTAGACTAGCACAAACAAACAGACTAGCACAAACACTAGACTAGCACAAACAAATATTAGACTAGCACAAACAAACAGACTAGCACAAACTAACATTGAACTGCTGACGATCTAGATGTGACCTATTTGCTGACGTTCTAATGACTTAACCTCAACGCCAGATGGATGTAGTTTCCAGCAGTAGTCAGCCAATGCTCACAACAAAGTGCTTATACTAAAACATGCCTGCTGGGGCCATCATAGAAGCTTGCTGAGACCATGCTATGATTGAAGCTAAGTCCTACCTTAGGTCGATGAGAGTCACACGACGCGGTCTCAAGCACTGGCCCTGATGACGGCGAGATGCCTGCGGGGTGCCATAGATGTTAGTTACGTGAAACATGTTAGTGCCCTTTGAATTGGCGGACATTGCGACTAGCTGCTAGCTATCAATGCTCTAACAATGTTTGCTCAACTAACCACATCCTGGCCGTTCGGCAGCCTCAAGTTCGCTGCTCTATATGAAGGTGCATTATCTCTCACGAAATTCTCTCACTTCATCCGTTCACTCCCTGAGGAACACTGGGTCCCAACATATGTTTTTAGTTGTCCTATCTTGAATATCGAGAGCATTCTTTAGCAAAAAGCACAACATGATACAACATCTGTCTCCACAACATGATACAATATCTGTCTCCACAACATGATACAACATCTGTCTCCACAACATGATACAACATCTGTCTCCACAACATGATACAACATGATACAACATCTGTCTCCACAACATGATACAACTTTTCTGCACAACATGATAGAAGATGTCTGGGCAAGATGATGTGAGGGTTAGTTCCTAACTGGTATGGGATAGCTGAAACATGTCAGTAGTTCTAATGGTGCTATTAAGCGACAGCAACATCCAGCTATTGTAACAGATCCTAGGTGCCATGGATCAGTTCAGATACAAAATGACATCATACCCAATCAAAGAACACTGTGGTATTGTGCGGACAAAAGGACTTTCTACAGCGTGTTTTTTGGGCAAAAGGACTTTCTGCAATGGATATTGATAAGGAAATGCTTCCTGGTTAGAGTTAGAAGTGTTTAATGAAGCCTGACCATTCTGTTCAACTTGCAATTAAATCATTTGTGCCGTAGGTGGTGTAGATGATTAGAGCTAACAAGTGAGTAATCATAAAAAGTGTAGCAACTGTAACAGAGTGTTCACATGGTTTAGCCTACAGCATAATCAATGGTACATTGAATATCTGGAAATTGTGCTGATGGTGAGTACCCAAACAACTGATACAAAGTGAACTCACACACCTCTCAAGCAAACAGCAAGAGAAAGCTGGAAAAATAAAACGGAAAGCCTAAGCCTGGACAAAGACGGGAACAAGCTATGGAAGCTAGACAGAGCCATGAACGACGAAACCCCGTCAAATAAACAAATTACTTTCAAGCAGGGCGAGAACTTGATCACAGGTAAGAAAGTCGCAAACGCCTTTGTCGATCACTATGCCAGAGCAAACCACATCGAGGTCCCTGCAGATAAGCATACAGACATTAGCGAAGAGCTAAAGGGGCATGAAAACATGAATACGGCACCTGAAGAGCACATGATGGCCAAACTAACAATGCGCGAAATGGAAGAGGCTATGAGAACACTAAAGAAAAGGAAATCTCCCGGAAAAGACGGGATAACAAACGAAATGCTGATGGGGCTGGGCCAAACAGCGAAGAGGAAACTGCTATCGGTCCTGAACCAAAGCTGGAAAAGGGGAATTGTACCACAGGCATGGAAAGACGCAATACTGGTACCAGTACCAAAAACAGGAAAGGACAAAACAGATCCAAATGGATATAGGCCCATAAGCCTACTGAGCTGTGTCGGCAAGCTGATGGAACGGATGATAAACACCAGACTGATGTGGCATCTGGAAGAAAAACGAATACTAATTCTACAGCAAGCCGGCTTTAGACAGCACAGATCCACTGAGGACCAGGTCATCCTCATAGCCCAGTAGATAGAAGATGCCTACCAGGCACAGAAACACAGTAGCTGTTTGGGTGGATCTGGAAAAGGCATTTGACAAAGTCTGGAAAGATGGACTTATAGTCAAGCTAAGAAGTGATGTTTGTGGAAAAATGTACAAGTGGATCAACCACTACCTCAAACAAAGAACGGCCAGAGTCCAAGTACAAGGGCAGATGAGCAAAAAGGTGACACTTGAGCAGGGAGTACCCCAAGGGGGAGTACTGTCACCCACACTCTTCCTGGTATATATAAACGATATTACAGAGAATATACCAAGAAGAGTCCGTAGCTCAATGTTTGCAGACGATCTGGCTATGTGGACCTCTGAAAAGAATCTCACCATAGCAAGAAATCGGATGCAGACGGCCCTAACATCGCTGGAAGAGTGGGCGAACTCATGGCTGGTCAAAATAAACGAGGAGAAAACCACATGCACAATATTCTCGCTTTCATTAAAACCCCAAAGTACCAAATTAAGTCTAAATGGCAAATTCCTGCAGCCAAACGACAACCCAACCTATCTGGGAGTCACATTTGATCGGCGCATGACATGGAAAAGTCAGATTGAGAGAAACCGAATGAAAGCCAGAGAAAGAATGGCAATCATGAGGAAACTTGCTGGCACAAGCTGGGGAGCAGACGAAGGCATACTAAAGAAACTGTACACTGGAAGAGTGAGACCAGTTCTCGAGTATGGCATTGCGGCATGGACAACAGCAGCGAAGGCGAACTTCGATAAAGTTAGCAAACTTCAAAACCAAGCCATGAGAATTATAACAGGTGGCATGAAGTCAATGCCAATTGTAGAAACTGAAAAGATCACAAAACTGCAATCCATGACCGATAGAAGAGACTGCAGAGCCCAGCTGCAGTCAGAGAAACTCCGAAGACTGACCGACCATCCAATGCACCAGAGACTAAACAATTTGGGAAATGGGAAACTAAAGCGGAGAAACTTTGCAGAAATAGCCAAAGCAAAGATGCACGAAGATCCCATAAACGCACTAACAACAGTAAAACCCATCACTACTGTACGAAAACCTACCTGGAGGCAGGAAATATTTCCAGAGGTGGTAGAAAATATACCAGGTATTGCAAACAAAAACTGCCAGACTGAAAAAGAAAGGAGAGATACTACCCTAAGCTTCATAACGAAAAGCTACCCAAGCATGGACTGGACCCATGCATACACCGACGGTTCTGTAACAAACACAACACAGAACGGAGGGGCAGGAGCATTCCTGAACCTACCAAATGGCAGAAAAATAACACTGTCATTCGCTACTGGTAAGTACACAAGCAATTTCAGAGCGGAGGCAGAGGCACTGAGGGCGGCAGTGGAAGAAATGGTGACACACAGTGAAAATGAAAGCCATATAGTCCTGCTGACAGATGCTCTCGCTGTAGTCACAGCGCTAAAAAGCCAGAAAAATACTGAGCTTAATGACTTAAGAGCAGCACTCTGCAAACTGTACCAGCAGTCCGCACCAAAAAGGGTAGTGGTACAGTGGGTCCCATCACACTGCAACATCCAAGGCAACGAGGAGGCAGACAGACTGGCAAAAGAAGGTGCAAGACTACCACAAACAGATACTAGTATGACGTACGAAGAGTCAAAACGGCTTATCAAAGCCAGATACATGACCAAATGGGAAACCGAACATACTGGTTACACCAAAAAAGATGCCTATTACCAGTTGAACCGAAGAGAGCAGATCGTTGTCTTCAGACTTCGCACTGGCCACAATAGACTGAGGTACCACCTATTCAACAAATTGAAGGTAGGGTGTACCGACGAATGCCCGTGCGATACTGGTAAAATGACCGCTGAACATCTGCTGCAGAACTGCCCGACATACGAGGATCAGAGAGAGCAGATGTGGCCATCACCAGTGGAACTGCAAGACAAGCTCTATGGCAGTGGCGACAGCCTCAGGATGACCGCCGCTTTTTTCGAAAAAATAATGGCTACTGTCTGACTGCGTACGAAGAAGAACTCACACACACCACCACCTACTCACGCACACACTACCACCACCATCTCACGCACACACTACCACCACCAACTCACACACACACTACCACCACCAACTCACACAATACCACCACCAACTCACTTATACACACCACCACCAACTCACTTATACACGCCACCACCAACTCACTTATACACACCACCACCAACTCACTTATACACACCACCACCAACTCACTTATACACGCCACGACCAACTCACTTATACACGCCACCACCAACTCACTTATACACACCACCACCAACTCACTTATACACACCACCACCAACTCACTGATAAACACCACCAACTCCCTTATACACACCACCACCAACTCACTTATACACACCACCACCAACTCCCACACACTACTCCCAACTCACACACACACTACCACCACCAACTCACTTATACACACCACCACCAACTCACACTCACCACCACCAACTCACTTATACACACCACCAACTCCCTTATACACACCACCACCAACTCACTTATACACACCACCACCAACTCACTTATACACACCACCACCAACTCACACTCACCACCACCAACTCACTTATACACACCACCACCAACTCACTTATACATACCCCACCAACTCACTTATACACACCACCACCAACTCACACACACCACCCCCAACTCACTTATACACACCACCACCAACTCACACTCACCACCACCAACTCACACACACCACCCCCAACTCACTTATACACACCACCACCAACTCACTTATACACACCACCACCAACTCACACACACCACTATCAACTCACACACACCACCCCCAACTCACTTATACATACCCCACCAACTCACACACACCACCACCAACTCACGCACACACTACCACCACCAACTCACGCACACACTACCACCAACTCACTTATACACACCACCACCAACTCACGCACACACTACCACCAACTCACTTATACATACCACCACCTACTCACACACACCGCCACCAACTCACATATACACACCACCACCAACTCACATATACACACCACCACCAACTCACACACACCACCACCAACTCACACACACCGCCACCAACTCACATATACACACCACCACCAACTCACTTATACACGCCACCACCAACTCATGCACACACCACCAACTCCCTTATACACACCACCACCAACTCATTTATACACACCACCACCAACTCCCACACACCACCACCAACTCCCACACACCACCCCCAACTCATGCACACACTACCACAACCAACTCACTTATACACACCAACACCAACTCACACTCACCACCACCAACTCACACACACCACCCCCCACTCATGTATACACACCACCACCAACTCACTTATACATACCCCAATAACTCACTTATACACACCACCACCAACTCACACACACCACCCCCCATTCACGTATACACACCACCACCAACTCACTTATACATACCCCACCAACTCACTTATACACACCACCACCAACTCACACACACCACCCCCAACTCACTTATACACACCACCACCAACTCACTTATACACACCACCACCAACTCACTTATACACACCACCACCAACTCACACACACCACCCCCAACTCACTTATACATACCCCACCAACTCACACACACGACCACCAACTCACGCACACACTACCACCACCAACTCACGCACACACTACCACCAACTCACTTATACACACCACCACCAACTCACGCACACACTGCTACCAACTCACTTATACACACCACCACCAACTCACACTCACCACCACCAACTCACACACACCACCCCCAACTCACTTATACACACCACCACCAACTCACTTATACACACCACCCCCAACTCACTTATACACACCACCACCAACTCACTTATACACACCACCACCAACTCACGCACACACTACCACCAACTCACTTATACACACCACCACCAACTCATTTATACGCACCACCACCAACTCACTTATACACACCACCACCAACTCATTTATACGCACCACTCCCAACTCACTTATACATACCCCACCAACTCACACACACCACCACCAACTCACGCACACACTACCACCACCAACTCACGCACACACTACCACCAACTCACTTATACACACCACCACCTCACTTATACACACCACCACCAACTCACGCACACACCACCACCAACTCACGCACACACTACCACCAACTCACTTATACACACCACCACCAACTCACACACACCGCCACCAACTCAAATATACACACCACCACCAACTCACTTATACACACCACCACCAACTCACACACACCACCACCAACTCACACACACCACCACCAACTCACACACACCACCACCAACTCACTTATACACACCACCACCAACTCACTTATACACACCACCACCAACTCACTTATACACACCACCACCAACTCATTTATACACACCACCACCAACTCACACACACCACCACCAACTCACACATTACCACCAACTCACACACACCACCACCAACTCACATATACACACCACCACCAACTCACTTATACACACCACCACCAACTCACACACACACCACCACCAACTCACGCACACACTACCACCAACTCACTTATACACACCACCACCATCTCACACACACCACCACCAACTCACATATATACACCACCACCAACTCACTTATACACACCACCACCAACTCATTTATACACACCACCACCAACTCACACACACCACCACCAACTCACATATACACACCACCACCAACTCACTTATACACACCACCACCAATTCACTTATATACACCACCACCAACTCATTTATACACACCACCACCAACTCACACACACCACCACCAACTCACATATACACACCACCACCAACTCACTTATACACACCACCACCAACTCACGCACACACTACCACCAAACTCATGCATACACTACCACTGACTCACTTAAAGACCAACAAATAAAGTGGCCTGTGTAAGAACAAAGGCCAATAACCAACCAGCCCAGCTGACGTGATCTAGCAGAACTGTAACAGGAAATCGGTGCTTACAAGATCTACTCACGCACACCCATCCCCGCCCCCTCACTGCCCCGAACTTGGCTGTACACAGCTTTACTGTATCAATCTGCCATACAACACAGACCACAGACTAGATAAAACTATCCTCAAACCAACACATATTATATCATACATAAGTGAGTCAGGTTTTAAACACATACACTACACACGCCTATACATCACAACTCGGATTTCACACGCCTAGAGAACACACGTCGGATTTCGCACGCTTTGAGAACACACGTCGGATTTCACACGCCTAGAGAACACACGTCGGATTTCACACGCCTAGAGAACACACGTCGGATTTCACACGCCAGGAGAACACACGTCGGATTTCGCACGCTTTGAGAACACACGTCGGATTTCACACGCCTATCATTAAACTCTGTACCTTTACCAACTACCTGAAAACACATTGAACCAACATGTCCGTGAAACTGATCATTGCTATAGCCAGATTGATAAAAGTTGTCAGTCAGATGAGACTGGCAGTCAGGAATCTAACCATGCATGTTGTTTATTATCAAGGTACTTCCACCAGCGCTGCAAAACAGCTTGGCACGCGCCACGCCACAGCTAAACCAGGTATGAGAACTTCCTCACACGAGCACGTACAAGGCGACTTCATCTCTGCATCTCCCCCCCCCCCCCTTTTTATTCATGCGCGCGCGTTTCACAACCAACGGCTCGGCTCACACACATGTTTCCTCTTCCCATCTGGTTACTCAAATTGTCGGCACAGTAATGCTAATGTCGTTGTGGTTTGATTGTCAGAGCAGTTTGATTGTCGGCACAGTATCGCTGATGTTGCTGTGCTGACAAGCTGTGGTTTGATTGTCGGCCAGTAGCAAATATTGGTGACCTCTCTTTGTTGTACCTATACTGACCAAAGTGCTAGGTGTCCTTGCGACATCATCATAGGCATGCTGGGACTGTCAGCAGCAATGTCAGGCCACGAGGAACCAGAGCCCATTTGTAACAACAAGCTGTGGGACTAGCCCAACTTGCCCAGGAGTGACAAGCAAGCTGTCGGCTAACGAGAGAGCGAACTGGTCTCTGACCTGACTACACGAGAGAGGGAACTGGTCTCATGTCTGACCTGACTACACGAGAGAGGGAACTGGTCTCATGTCTGACCTGACTACACGAGAGAGGGAACTGGTCTCATGTCTGACCTGACTACACGAGAGAGGGAACCGGTCTCATGTCTGACCTGACTACACGAGAGAGGGAACTGGTCTCATGTCTGACCTGACTACACGAGAGAGGGAACTGGTCTCATGTCTGACCTGACTACACGAGAGAGGGAACTGGTCTCATGTCTGACCTGACTACACGAGAGAGGGAACTGGTCTCATGTCTGACCTGACTACACGAGAGAGGGAACTGGTCTCATGTCTGACCTGACTACACGAGAGAGGGAACTGGTCTCATGTCTAGCCTGACTACACGAGAGAGGGAACTGGTCTCATGTCTGACCTGACTACACGAGAGAGGGAACTGGTCTCATGTCTGACTACACGATGGAGGAACTGGTCTCATGTCTTGACTACATGATGGAGAAACTGGTCTCATATCTGACTACACGATGGAGGAACTGGTCTCATATCTCAATACACGATGGAGGAACTGGTCTCATGTCTGACCTGACTACACAATGGAGAAACTGGTGTCATGTCTGACCTGACTACACAATGGAGAAACTGGTCTCAAGTCTTGACTACACGATGGAGGAAATGGTCCCATGTCAGACCTGACTACATGATGGAGGAACTAGTCTCATGTCTGACTACATGATGGAGGACCTGGTCTTATGTCTGACTACATGATGAAGGAACTGGTCTCATATCTGACTACACGATGGAGGAACTGGTCTCATGTCTGACTACATTATGGAGGAACTGGTCTCAAGTCTTGACTACACGATGGAGGAACTGGTCTCATGTCTGACTACATGATGGAGGAACTAGTCTCATGTCTGACTACATGATGGAGGAACTGGTCTCATGTCTTGACTACATGATGGAGAAACTGGTCTCATATCTAACTACACAGTAGAGGAACTGGTCTCATGTCTCAATACACGATGGAGAAACTGGTCTCATGTCTGACCTGACTACACAATGGAGGAAATGGTCTCATGTCTGATCTGACTACACGATGGAGGAAATGGTCTCATGTCTGACTACATGATGGAGGAACTGGTCTCATGTCCGGCTACATGATGGAGGAACTGGTCTCATGTCTGACTACATGATGGAGGAACTAGTCTCATGTCTGACCTGACTACACAATGGAGAAACTGGTCTCATGTCTGACCACATGATGGAGGAACTAGTCTCATGTCTGACTACATGATGGAAAAACTAGTCTCATGTCTGACTATATGATGGAGGAACTGGTCTCATGTCTGACTACACGATGTAGGAACTGGTCCCATGTCTGACCTGACTACACGAGAGAGGGAACCGGTCTCATGTCTGACCTGACTACACGAGAGAGGGAACTGGTCTAATGTCTGACCTGACTACACGAGAGAGGGAACCGGTCTCATGTCTGACCTGACTACACGAGAGAGGGAACTGGTCTCATGTCTGACCTGACTACACGAGAGAGGGAACTGGTCTCATGTCTGACCTGACTACACGAGAGAGGGAACTGGTCTCATGTCTGACCTGACTACACGAGAGAGGGAACTGGTCTCATGTCTGACCTGACTACACGAGAGAGGGAACTGGTCTCATGTCTGACCTGACTACACGAGAGAGGGAACTGGTCTCATGTCTAACCTGACTACACGAGAGAGGGAACCGGTCTCATGTCTGACCTGACTACACGAGAGGGAACTGGTCTCATGTCTGACTACACGATGGAGGAACTGGTCTCGTGTCTTGACTACATGATGGAGAAACTGGTCTCATATCTGACTACACGATGGAGGAACTGGTCTCATATCTCAATACACGATGGAGGAACTGGTCTCATGTCTGACCTGACTACACAATGGAGAAACTGGTCTCAAGTCTTGACTACACTATGGAGGAACTGGTCCCATGTCAGACCTGACCACATGATGGAGGAACTAGTCTCATGTCTGACTACATGATGGAGGACCTGGTCTCATGTCCGGCTACATGATGTAGGAACTGGTCTCATATCTCAATACACGATGGAGGAACTGGTCTCATGTCTGACTACATGATGGAGGAACTGGTTGCATGTCTGACCTGACTACACGATGGAGGAACTTGTCTCATGTCTGACCTGACTACACGATGGAGGAACTGGTCTCATGTCTGACCTGACTACACGATGGAGGAACTTGTCTCATGTCTGACTACACGATGTAGGAACTGGTCCCATGTCTGACCTGACTACATGATGGAGAAACTGGTCTAATGTCTGACCTGACTACACGATGGAGGAACTGGTCCCATGTTTGACCTGATTACACGATGGAGGAACTGGTCCCATGTCTGACTACATGATGGAGGAACTGGTCCCATGTCTGATCTGACTACACGATGGAGGAAATGGTCTCATGTCTGACTACATGATGGAGGAACTGGTCTCATGTCCGGCTACATGATGGAGGAACTGGTCTCATGTCTGACTACATGATGGAGGAACTAGTCTCATGTCTGACCTGACTACACAATGGAGAAACTGGTCTCATGTCTGACCACATGATGGAGGAACTAGTTTCATGTCTGACTACATGATGGAAGAACTAGTCTCATGTCTGACTATATGATGGAGAAACTGGTCTCATGTCTGACTACACGATGTAGGAACTGGTCCCATGTCTGACCTGACTACATGAAGGAGAAACTGGTCTAATGTCTGACCTGACTACACGATGGAGGAACTGGTCTCATGTCTGACCTGACTACACGATGGAGGAAATGGTCTCATGTCTGACTACATGATGGAGGAACTGGTCTCATGTCCGGCTACATGATGGAGGAACTGGTCTCATGTCTGACTACATGATGGAGGAACTGGTCTCATGTCTGACTACATGATGGAGGAACTGGTTGCATGTCTGACCTGACTACACGATGGAGGAACTTGTCTCATGTCTGACCTGACTACACGATGGAGGAACTGGTTTCATGTCTCACTACACAATGGATAAACTGGTTGCATGTCTGACCTGACTACACGATGGAGGAACTTGTCTAATGTCTGACCTGACTACACGATGGAGGAACTTGTCTCGTGTCTGACCTGACTACACGATGGAGAAACTGGTTTCATGTCTCACTACACAATGGAGGAACTGGTTGCACGTCTGACCTGACTACACGATGGAGAAACTGGTCTCATGTCTGACCTGACTTTGATGACATGCCTGGCTGGCTATAAGTTTATGATTGTTTGTAGACATTGGTAAGCCGCTAGCACAGAATGGTTGTCCTCACCTCACAACGGTAGAATGATGACATTAACACAATTAAAAGGGCCAACATGGAAAGACAAAACATGCCAAAAATAACATAGATCACCAACCTAGATAATATTCCCAAACCACGAACCCAAACCACCAACCAAATTTTTTTTTAAACAAACCAACAAAGCTAGATCACCAACCCAAACCACAAATCTAGATCACCAACTCAAACCAACAACCCAAACTACAAATCTAGATTGCCAACTCAAACCAACAACCCAAAAAACTAACCTAGACCACCTACCCAAAAGCACTACACAAACCACAAACCCAAATCACCAACACAGAGCACAAACCTAAACAACCAGCCTAGATCAGCAACCCAAACCACCAACCCACACCCACCACTAAAACCGCCAACCCACACCCACCACTAAAACCACCAACCCGACCCACCACTAAAACCACCAACCCGACTTACCACTAAAACCACCTTCCCACCGACCACTAAAACCACCAACCCGACCTACCACTAAAACCACACCCACCACTAAAACCACTAACCCGACCCACCAAATACAAGCTCATACCACCCCAACCCACCAGAGCATAATACACACACATATATATATCAAAACATAATCACTTTCTCTCACACACATACACCCTCTCTCTCACACTTTCATTCACTCACACTCTCTCTCATTGACACACATTCTCTATATTTAACACACACCCTCTCTCACATACTAACTCACACTCACTAACACTCTCTCCCACACGCTCTCTCTCTCTCTCTCTCACACACACTTTCACTCACATATACACTCTCTCTCACATACTAACTCACACTTTCTCTCTCTCACTTACACACACACTCACTTTCACTCACCTATACACTCTCAGGCTCTCTTTCACTCACCTATACACTCTCACACACTCAAACACCCACTCACTCTCTCTCACTTACACACACTCACTAACACTTTCCCTCACATATACTCTCTCACACTCAAACACCCACTCACACACATTCTCACACACACACTCTCTCACACACATTCTCACACACACTCTCTCACACACACTCTCTCACACACATTCTCACACACACACTCTCTCACACACATTCTCACACACACACTCTCTCACACACATTCTCACACACACACTCTCTCAATCACACCTTCCCTCACTCACACACACTATCTGACTCACTCACACCCTCTCTCTCTCATATACTCACTAACTCACAATATCTCTCTCTCACACACTCTTTCACTCATACTCTCACACATACACACTCTCTCTCACATACTCACTCACACTTTCTCTCTCTCTCACACACACACTCTCACACACACATTCTCACTCACACACACACTCTCTTAATCACACTTTCACTCACACATACTTTCTCACTCACACACACACTCTCTCTCACTCACACTCTCTATCTTTAAGACACACACTTTCTCACTCCCACACACGATCTCTCTCTCACTCACACACGCACATACTCTCCCACTCACTAACTCACTCACACACACACTCTCTCACTTACACACACACACACTCTCTCTCACACACACACTTTAACTCACACATACTCTCACTCACACAATCTCTCACACTCACACACACAAACACTCTCTCAATCACATACACTCTCACACACACACACTATGTCTCTCACACACACACACACACTCACTCTCTCCCTCACACACACTCTCACTCACACACACTCTCTTCCTCACTCACACACACTCTCACTCACTCACACACACACTCTAACTCACACACATGCGTGCACGACTCTCACTCACACACATGCGTGCACGCCTCCATAGATAGTCATGAACCAATAAGCTGTAAGAGGAGAGGAGCTCACTTCTGACTTTTCTTGGGCATTCTGGTTTTGGTAGTAGACTACCCCATGATGTCTCAATGGAGCAGCTGTACCATCAAGCCTGCTGAACCAAACACTGTCATGGCAACTTGTCTCTCAGCTTGACTTTCTTCTACATGCAACAAAACCTGAAAAATATCAATATCAAAAAGTGTGACTGTCATTCTGTGTTGGTCTACTGGTGTGATGAGTTTGACACATCAGAAACTGTTTGCTTGAAACTTGAAATAGTAGTATGTATCAGTACTAAGTATCAGTAGTATGTGACATGCATCAGTACTAAGTATCAGTAGTATGTGGCATGTATCAGTACTAAGTATCAGTAGTATGTGGCATGTATCAGTAGTATGTGACATGCATCAGTACTAAGTATCAGTAGTATGTGACATGCATCAGTACTAAGTATCAGTAGTATGTGGCATGTATCAGTACTAAGTATCAGTAGTATGTGACATGTATCAGTACTAAGTATCAGTAGTATGTGACATGTATCAGTACTAAGTATCAGTAGTATGTGGCATGTCTCAGTTCTAAGTATCAGTAGTATGTGACATGCATCAGTACTAAGTATCAGTAGTATGTGGCATGTCTCAGTTCTAAGTATCAGTAGTATGTGACATGTATCAGTACTAAGTATCAGTAGTATGTGACATGTATCAGTACTAAGTATCAGTAGTATGTGACATGCATCAGTACTAAGTATCAGTAGTATGTGACATGTATCAGTACTAAGTATCAGTAGTATGTGACATGTATCAGTACTAAGTATCAGTAGTATGTGACATGTCTCAGTACTAAGTATCAGTAGTATGTGACATGTATCAGTACTAAGTATCAGTAGTATGTGACATGTATCAGTACTAAGTATCAGTAGTATGTGACATGTCTCAGTACTAAGTATCAGTAGTATGTGACATCTACATGTCACATACTACTGATACTTAGTACTGAGACATGTCACATACTACTGATACTTAGTACTGATACATGTCACATACTACTGATACTTAGTATGATGACATGTATCATATACTGATACTTAGTAGTATGTGGCAATTATTAGTAGTATGTATCAGTAGCATGTGACATGTATCAGTAGCACGTATCAGTATCATGTATCAGTAGCATATATCAGTATCATGTATCATTATCATGTATCATTATCAAGTATCAGTATCATATATCAGTAGCTTGTATCAGTATCATGTATCAGTAGCATGTATCAGTATCATTATCATGTATCAGCAGTGTTTGCTGCAGGGCACTACGCTGCTGACCCATATTCCAAATGTGGCTGTACACCTTGTTGGTAAACTTTAAGTATTTTCCTGCTAGCTTCCTGTGTGGTTCCACTTAATTTTCTCAGAATGGCTAACTCACTCCTGGCTTTTTTGGCTGCCTTGTTGACGTGTTCCCTCCATGTCAACCTATCATCAAATGTAACTCCAAGATAGGTGGGTTGTTTATCTTCTTTGAGGTGTTCTCCGTTTATCTTGATAACTCCAGCTTTTTTGTTTTGGGGAGAGGGTGAAAAGCGTAGTGCTAAGTTTTTATGTGTTAATGTTTACACACCGTCTGTTTGTCCATGAGGTCAAGGCATCAATAGCTCTTTGCAGCATTCTGGTGGCCACTTGCTTGCTCATTTGTACACCATATTACCAATTCGTCTGCGTACATTGCAACTTTTGTTCCTTGTGGTAGCTCAGTAATCAAGTCATTGATGAAGACTACGAAAAGTGTAGGGGAAAGAACCCTCCCTGAGGCAGTAGAATCTTCTTACTCTTGAGACCATCTAGTTGGACTCTGGCTCTTCTGTTATGAAAGTATGCTTTTATCAATTTGTACATCCGACCCATCACTCCATTATTTCTCAGTTTCTTTAAAAGTCATTCTTTCCAAACTTTATCAAAAGCTTTCCTTAAGTCTATCCATGCTGCTAATACCAATTTCTTGTCCTGGAACGCATCCTCGATCTCTTGTGAGAGGTATGTTGCCTGGTCTTCAGTGGAGCTGCATTTCCTAAATCCTGCCTGCTGTGGCGCAAGAAGGTTTTGGCTCTCAAGGTACCACTGCAGCCTTAGGTTGATGATACGTTCCATTGTTTTACATATGCAGCTTGTGAAGCTGATTGGTCTATAGCAGGATGCCATGGAACTGTCTTTCCCTGGTTTTGAGAGTGGTATGATTGCTTCTCTCCAGGTCTATGGGACTTTACCTGATGTCCAACAAATGTTGAAGGTCTATGGGACTTTACCTGATGTCCAACAAATGTTGAAGGTCTATGGGACTTTACCTGATGTCCAACAAATGTTGAAGGTCTATGGGACTTTACCTGATGTCCTACAAATGTTGAAGGTCTGTGGGACTTTACCTGATGTCCAACAAATGTTGAAGGTCTGTGGGACTTTACCTGATGTCCAACAAATGTTGAAGGTCTATGGGACTTTACCTGATGTCCTACAAATGTTGAAGGTCTATGGGACTTTACCTGATGTCCAACAAATGTTGAAGGTCTATGGGACTTTACCTGATGTCCAACAAATGTTGAAGGTCTGTGGGACTTTACCTGATGTCCAACAAATGTTGAAAGTCTCCAGCAGCTTTGTTTTTGCTGCTGTTCCCAAGTTCCTGATTATCTGCTAGACAGTCCGTCGGTTCCTGGTGACTTTCTCATTTTCAGTTTGGATTATTACAAACTCCAGTTCTTTGTATGTGATTGGTGTCTCCATAACTTCGGGTATGACACCATCTCGTCATGTATGTGATTGGTGTCTCCATAACTTTGGGAATGGCACCATCTCATCCTGTATGTAATTGGTGTCTCCATAACTTCGGGCATGACACCATCTCGTCCTGTATTTTGTCGTTCCTCACGAACACTTCGTTGTTTCTCTCTGTCAACTTCAATGTTGCTATCTTTTGCAAGAGTCCGCAAAGTGATCAGCGGCTTGTTTGCCTGTGAGGATGTTTCCATCTTTGTTTAATGTAATCTTTGTGTTTCTCTCTCCCCCCTCATCATTAAGTTGTTTTACCAACCTCCACAGTTTCCTGGTATCCTTTTCAAAGTTCAGAGAGACTATTTTCTCCCTCCAACTTCTTCTTCTAGCCTGCAACTTTTTCCTTTGAAATTTGACCTTAGCATGTTGATAGTTTTGGTGGTATTCTTGGCATGGACTAATCTCTGCTTGCTTTCTAGATGTTTCTACCTCATTCTGCAGTTGTTCTAATCTGCTATTCCAGTATGGCCTATATTGTTTGCGGGCCCCTCTAGGTTTTGTTTCATGGGCAGCCTGTAGCATGCATCTGCTGAAGTTATCGACTACCTTATTTATGTCTTCATCTGTTGTCAGGTCTCTAGTCAGTTCAATAGACCGATGCTGGTACATTGACCAGTCAGTTCACTAGACCGATGCTGGTACATTGACCAGTCTGTCTTCATCTGTTGTCAGATTTCTAGTCAGTACACTAGACCGATGTTGGCACATTGACCAGTCTGCCTTCCAGTACACTAGACCGATGCTGGTACATTGACCAGTCTGTTCAATAGACCGATGCTGGTACATTGACCAGTCTGTACACTAGACCGATGTTGGTACATTGACCAGTCTGTACACTAGACCGATGCTGGTACATTGACCAGTCTGCCTTCCTCTATTGTCAGTTCACTAGACCGATGCTGGTACATTGACCAGTCTGTTCACTAGACCGATGCTAGTACATTGACCAGTCTGTCTTCATCTATTGTCAGGTCTCTAGTCAATTCACTAGACCGATGCTGGTACATTGACCAGTCTGCCGTCATCTGTTGTCAAATCTCTAGTTAGTTCACTAGACCGATACTGGCACATTGACCAGTCTGCCTTCATCTGTTGTCAGATTTCTAGTTAGTTCACTAGACCGATGCTGGTACATTGACCAGTCTGTCTTCATCTGTTGTCAAATCTCTAGTTAGTTCACTAGACCGATACTGGCACATTGACCAGTCTGTCTTCATCTGTTGTCAGATCTCTAGTTAGTTCACTAGACCGATGCTGGTACATTGACCAGTCTGTCTTCATCTGTTCTCAGATCTCTAGTTAGTTCACTAGACCGATGCTGGTACATTGACCAGTCTGTTCAATAGACCGACGCTGGTACATTGACCAGTCTGTACACTAGACCGATGTTGGTACATTGACCAGTCAGTTCACTAGACCGATGCTGGTACATTGACCAGTCTGCCTTCTTGTAATTCCACAGAGACAGGGTACTACTCTCCTTGACGTATTCATTTTCAACAGTTAGAAATACTGGCCTGTGGTCACTACCTCCAAGTTGTTTCCCGGCAATGCGTGTAATGTTCCATTCCATGCATGGTGAGTGGAATGCCAAATCTGGTGTAGAAGTGGTGTGCCATGATCTCGAGTAGAAGGTCAGTGGGTCAGTTGGCTGGTTAATCAAGATAAGTCCATTGTCATCCTGCCAGATTTCTAGCTCCTCACTCCTCCTATCCATTTGATCATAGTCCCAGCTCTGCAAGTGGCTATTGAAGTCTCCACACACAATCAGTCTTTGTTGCAATCGTATCCAGTGCCAGTGAACGATCACTCGGACAGTAATAATTTAGAAGGTGGAATTCTGTACTTTCAGTCTTGAGATGCATCATCTGGTACTCTGCCCCCTCCATATATACTTCCTGCTGATAAGCATTGATGCTATTTCTCACAAGTGTCAGTATTCCACCCTTCTGCCTGTCTTGTTGGTCAGACCTATAGCACTGGTATTTTGAAGGCTATATCTTTTTTGAGATGCGCTTCTTGCAAGCAATTTTAAACATTTACTTGCTATTCTTACAGGATATTCTCAAGCTCTAATTTTGTACTATAACCATCTCTTTTGCTGTTAACGCCTTCAGCATTCCAGTGCATTATTTTAAGTGATCTTTCTTTTGTTTTTGGTTTTGTATGGCCAGTAGCTCTATTCTCGTGCCTCCTGACTCCACAAGGCATCTGAGAAGGACCTCCAGTAATAAAGTTTGGGCCCTTTCGAGATGAGGAACCCGGCACTGTACCCGCCTGATTGTCCACCACAGACTGAGCGCTATAACGGTTGCAGATATAAGCATACTTTCATGTTGCATATTTGCATGGCATCCTGATTGCTGTTGTGCGCCTTTTGGCTGGTTGCCTCTGTTTTCAGCACTTTGTCTTGCTAGGGCAGACTGTGGTCTTGTTCGGAGTGCCTTGTTTAACCAGGGATGCTCCCTGGGCAAGGTGTCAATGGGTATCGGACATGTCCACGCATCGGTGGGCTCAGCATCTGCCAGAGATTTCTGTAGGGTTTGCCTCTCCCATAGCCCACAATGTTTCTATAGGGTTTGCCTCTCCCATAGCCTACAATGTTTCTGTAGGGTTTGTCTAACCCATAGTCTACAATGTTTCTGTAGGGTTTGCCTCACCCATAGCCCACAATGTTTCTGTAGGGTTTGCCTCACCCATAGCCCACAATGTTTCTGTAGGGTTTGCCTCACCCATAGCCCACAATGTTTCTGTAGGGTTTGCCTCACCCATAGCCTACAATGTTTTTGTAGGGTTTGCCTTACCCATAATCTAAAATTTTACCCCCATAGACTTGGAGGGGGACTGGTTTGTTGGCACCCCTTGCTCGCCATTTGTCAGAGCCGCGTTAGTAGAAACAGGGGGTACCACGTGAAGGTACGGTTGACTTGGTTGCAGGCATTTCTCATTATTTGAATGAGACCTATAGCAATTCTTACCCCCCTGTATCAGTCACATATGTAGCATGTATCAGTTGTATGTGACATGTATTAGCGACATGAATCCCTGTATAAATAGAAGGCACGAGCAGTGAATCCCTGTATAAATAGAAGGCATGAGCAGTGAATCCCTGTATAAATAGAAGGCATGAGCAGTGAATCCCTGTATAAATAGAAGGCATGAGCAGTGGATCTCTGTATCTGTATTAGGTGGTAGGAGCAGTGAATCCCTGTGTTAGATGGTATGAGCAGTGAATCCCTGTGTTAGATGGTATGAGCAGTGAATCCTTGTGTTAGATGGTAGGAGCAGTGAACCCATGTGTGTAGATAGTATGAGTACTGAATCCATGTGTTAGATGGTATGAGTACTGAATCCCTGTGTTAGATGGTATGAGTACTGAATCCCTGTGTTAGATGGTATGAGCAGTGAATCCCTGTGTTAAATGGTATGAGCAGTGAATCCTTGTGTTAGATGGTATGAGCAGTGAATCCTTGTGTTAGATGGTAGGAGCAGTGAACCCATGTGTGTAGATAGTATGAGTACTGAATCCATGTGTTAGATGAAATGAGTACTGAATCTCTGTATTAGATGGTATAAGTACTGAATCCCTGTGTTAGATGGTATGAGCAGTGAATCCTTGTGTTAGATGGTATGAGTACTAAATACCTGTGTTAGATGGTATGAGCAGTGAATCCCCGTGTTAGATGGTATGAGCAGTGAATCCCTGTGTTAGATGGTATGAGCAGTGAATCCCTGTGTTAGATGGTATGAGCAGTGAATCCCTTTGTTAGATGGTATGAGCAGTGAATCCCTTTGTTAGATGGTATGAACAGTGAATCCCTGTGTTAGATGGTATGAGTACTAAATCCCTGTGTTAGATGGTATGAGCAGTGAATCCCTGTGTTAGATGGTATGAGCAGTGAATCCCTGTGTTAGATGGTATGAACAGTGAATCCCTGTGTTAGATGGTATGAGCAGTGAATCCCTGTGTTAGATGGTATGAGCAGTGAATCCCTGTGTTAGATGGTATGAGCAGTGAATCCTTGTACTGAGAAAAGAGGTCCATGACAAGTCAGAAAGGAGCTATACAGGCAATCAAACAAGCATCTATGGAGTACACAGACCATAGGTGCATACAGCAGATTGAGGACAAGAACTGGTAAAACTTGATTATATTCTATACATTATTCTCCCATTGTAGAAAAAATTATTGAATCTTAATATTAGTAAAACAAATCAAATACTGCAGGTTCAAACAGCTGAAAACAATGTGTAGATTTTTGTGGAACCATTTGAAAACCATATAGATCATGAGATGTACTGTAACCAATATAAGGAAATAGCCCTGGAAGGATGTTTATTTAAATATTTTAAATGCATTTCATTTTGAAATCTGGTAAATAAATTAATAACAAGTTAAATGTCAAGGTTTAGATTGTTTTATAACCACTACAAAAATGTACTGAAAAAGAAAACAACTTGCGGTTGATATGAAACAGTGACTGTGAACCAACAGAGCCACATAACAAAGCCAGTCCATCGATCGTACTAGTCTGATACTACTAGCAGTGTGTAGTGTAGTGTAGTAAGAAAGTTAGCTGACCTGCATGCACGGTCACCGTGAGTAAATTTATGTAACTGTCAGTTATTAGCTTACGCCTTAAGCAGACACAATGCACATACGTAACATTTGCAGTCTCTGCTGTAACTAGGATCTAGGATTTAGCCAGTGCCTGACTTGTCCTGCCCGCTCACTGGGATCACACTGACTACACAGACTCCGAGAATTACTCATCCTGGAGACTTTCACGATGATTAATTCATGCAATACTTTGTTGTCTCGGTGTTCACAGAAATAGTAGAACTAAAGAAAAATCAACAACAAAGTATCCACTTATATATCAACAATTTCATTTCAAAATGATACATTACTTTTAAGGATGCGACGCAAATATTGCTTTAGATCGGCAGAGCATTAATTCATTACGTCGTCTGTAAATTGTTCTCCCGAAGTGGACGCCATTTTGATTCAGCCTAAACTCAAACCAACAACCACTTCCTGGCGGCTGCTCTGTCCTTCAGTTGGTCGTAACGTAGGTTTCGTTCTTGTTTCTGCTCCGACGCGGTATCTCAGCCATACCACCTTACACGATTTGATACACATCTGCCAGTTCGGAAGGATTAATTTTGCCTGGAATGTTAAACTGCTAAGATACTGGTTTATCTTGTGAGGTTTATGTCAGATATGGCTGTGCAACCAGTACAACCTGGTTTCTAGTAACTGAAAGTTGGTCAGCGTCTACCAAACCTGACAACTGACGATGTGCGAAGGAGCTAATATCATAATGTATCTATAAAACATCATGGACAATTGGAAAACATCGCAAGGCCAAAAATAACCGTTTTAAGAGTGTTTCACAAGACCATCATGGACACCGATCATGGTCCTGTGGTACTAACCCAAACGCCTACTTATAAAAGCAAACAGAAGATGCAACGACAGGTACAAATAGGGTAAAACTAGAGGAGAAAGACATCCCCACAGACATATAACGTGAAATGAAAGACATGTACGAATCTCTGCCGATAACATCTGACTAACGAATGAGTGGTTCCAATCAGCACTGATAAACACGGAGAATACAAAATGCGGTAGGAAGAAATCCCGACGATTCTAAAATGAAAGAATAGCGTGATGGAATCAACAGGTACAGGAAGCAATACAAACAAAGACGAAATGATACAAGAAGTGGTTTCAATATAAGTCACAAGAGGATTGTGCAGCTTACTGACACGCCAGAACTCACTCTAGAACGTCATAGAACATTCCTAAGTGGGCGCATGGAATACATGTGGTGAACAATTAGAGCTCGTGTGTCAAAGACGCCGAGAGATTTCGTTAAAAGTGTCAGGACAATGAGAGACGACAGCTTGAACCACACCACAATTACAAAGGGCTAACACTGGACGTCGAATAAAGGAAAGGACGAAGGAGAGAGTATTTTCTAGAACTCTTCAACAAAATTATACACGGAGGCACTACATATACAAGCTTAAACAGGGGCACTCTATACATACCAGCTGGGCACTCCATACATTCCAGCTGGGCACTCCATACATTCCAGCTGGGCACTCCATACATTCCAGCTTGGCACTCCATACATTCCAGCTTGGCACTCCATACATTCCAGCTGGGCACTCCATACATTCCAGCTGGGCACTCCATACATACGAGCTTGGTGCTTCATACAATTGGAGCTGGGTGCTTCATACATACGAGCTGAGCATTCTATACATACAAGCTGGGTGCTTCATACATACGAGCTGGGTGCTTCATACATACGAGCTTGGCACTCTATACATACGAGCTGGGTACTCTATACATACGAGATGGGCACTCTATACATACGAGCTGGGTACTCTATACATACGAGCTGGGCACTCTATACATACGAACTGGGTACTCTATACATACGAGCTGGGCACACTATACATACGAGCTGGGCACTCTATACATACGCACTGGGTACTCCATACATACGAGCTCAAACAGGAGCACTTGTGACAGTTCTAGTTGGAGCATGGGCATTTAGAGCAGGCGAGATTGGGCTGGCGGCTCTAAGAAACAAACGTTGCCTGAATGCGTTGGATGAGCGCAGGTCACGCCTGGGTAAATCACCGTTTCGACACTAGCTCGACAAAGAAACGAGGGGTTAGGAACCTGAACGGTGGAAGACTTTGTCTGGTACATGGGGTGAGTGTTTGGAGCTGACCACTCTGGTGTTCAGATTTGACAGGGAGAGGGTTGTTGGCAGTCTGATTCTTCCACGACAGGCTACCACATTTAGAACGACAGTGACTCGTGGATAGACAACCAATAACATTTTAGAATGGAGTAGTTCAAAACTGGAGGGATGGCTAAATCAGTCAACCAACAGAAGACCATTGGACAGCCATGTTGTTTCTTGAGACTATAAAATACTCGGCAAGGACAAACTCAGAAACTTGCAGGAAGTCTGGAAGTAAGAAAGTTTGCAGGGTAGTAGTACCATCATACACCTCGAATTTGGCCAGTCGCGCTCAATAGGTGCGTATGATGGACACCATGTGAACAGTAAGAGAGCCGCATATGTGTTATATGTGCAGGACACCTTGTGAACGATGTATGCTCTGAATTGCTCTACGAGTGTACAGATCGCCCAAGGATGAGATCTGAATGTGTGTGTATGTGCATGACATCTATGGAATGATGTGTGTTCTGAGTATGTGTGAACGTACAGATTCATCTGAGTATGTGAAGTGATCTGTTTATATATGAATGTACAAATCGACTGAGTATGTGAAGTGATCTGTTTATATATAAATGCACAAATCAACTGAGTATGTGAAGTGATCTGTTTATATATGAATGCACAAATCGACTGAGTATGTGAAGTGATCTGTTTATATATGAATGCACAAATCGACTGAGTATGTGATCCTCACACGTGAGTACGTAAACCGATTATAAGTGACGTGATCTGATTATATGTAAATGCACAGATCGCCTGATCAAGTGATCTGATTGAATGTGAATGCACAGATCGCCTGGTTATACGTGAACCGATTGTATGTGAATGTACAGATCGCCTGGTTATACGTGAATCGATTGCATGTGAATGTACAGATCGATTGAGTACGTAATCCGATTGTGAGAACGAGTTTGTAATTGTGTGTTGAGGGCGTAGAAGAGATACTGCGAGCTCACTGGAGCCATTAAGTTGTAGCTAGAATATTTCTTGAGGTTGTAAAGTTGTGTTGTTGCAGGTATAGACGTAGAACCTGGGCTTGTGGGTAGTTACAGAAGTGATGCCAACAGCAATTGATGATATCTTCTGTTGTAGTTGAATACATCATTCATGATTATTTAGTTTAGAAGTTATTTCCTTTTTTGTTGATATTATTAAACATATTATTCTTGGAATAAATGATATTATTCTGTTTTATGGTTAGGATAGTGGTTTACTGTGTTTTACTGTGTTGAAGTCGTGTCGTGGTGTAGATATGTTTTGTAACTATTAAAATAAGTAAACTATTCAACTTAAAATCCTTACGCTGCCCTACACTTCATATATACTAGCTGGGCACTGCAAACTTACCAGCTGGGCACTGCACACTTACCAGCTGGGCACTGCACACTTACCAGCTGGGCACTGCACACTTACCAGCTGGGCACTCCCCACATACGAGCTGGGTACTCTACACATACGAGCTGGGTACTCCACACATACCAACTGGGTACTCCATACATACGAGCTTGGCACTTCACACATACGAGCTTGGCACTCCACACATACGAGCTTGGCACTCCACACATACGAGCTTGGCACTCCACACATAAGAGCTTGGCACTCCACAGATACGAGCTTGGCACTCCACACATACGAGCTTGGCACTCCACACATACGAGCTTGGCACTCCACACATTCGAGCTTGGCACTCCACACATACGAGCTTGGCACTCCACACATACGAGCTTGGCGCCCCACACATACGAGCTTGGCACTCCACACATACGAGCTTGGCACTCCACACATACGAGCTTGGCACTCCACACATACGAGCTTGGCACTCCACACATGCGAGCTTGGCACTCCACACATACGAGCTTGGCACTCCACACATACGAACTTGGCAATCCACACATGCGAGCTTGACACTCCACACATGCGAGCTTGGCACTCCACACATACGAACTTGGCACTCCACACATGCGAGCTTGGCACTCCACACATACGAACTCAAACAGTGAAAAAAAAGCTCGAAATAAGGAGATTGGGGAAGTAAAAAAAGATAGAGCCCAAGCCGTCGGAGGGACTAAATGGTTTCATAGAATATTCTCAGCGTCTTTGAAGCAAAGACAATTCCTTGAAGGTCGGCAGAAAGCTGTCAGTGTCAATATGGAAAAACATAGGCAACAAAAATGAGTGTGATACCTACCGGGGAATATAACTACTAAGCAACACAAGAGGACTGTACGAGAAAATCCTGGAGCAGAGAATTCGGCCGATCCTCAAACAACAGCTGAGTAGGGCTGGATCCTCGAATAACAGCTGAGTAGGGCTGGATCCTCGAACCACAGCTGAGTAGGGCTGGATCCTCGAACCACAGCTGAGTAGGGCTGGATCCTCGAACCACAGCTGAGTAGGATTGGATCCTCGAACCACAGCTGAGTACGGCTGGATCCTCGAACCACAGCTGAGTAGGGCTGGATCCTCGAACAACAGCTGAGTAGGGCTGGATCCTCGAACAACAGCTGAGTAGGGCTGGATCCTCGCATCACAGCTGAGTAGGGCTGGATCTTCGAACCACAGCTGAGTAGGGCTGGATCCTCGAGCAACAGCTGAGTAGGGCTGGATCCTCGAACAACAGCTGAGTAGGGCTGGATCCTCGAACAACAGCTGAGTAGGACTGGATCCTCGAACAACAGCTGAGTAGGGCTGGATCGGTTTCCGGCGGGGAATGACCGACACATTAAACAACTACGCGAAATAAACATCGAATACGATAGGAAATTCAACGTTGCTTTCATAGATCAAGAAAATGCTTTCGATAGAGTAGATATAAATAAACTATGGGCCATCCTAGACAACTAGTGAGCATAGGGACAGTTGTGGCTGCTCTCAACTCGATGTGTCAAAGATACCGCATGAGAACATCCAAAACAGAAACAAGCAGATCGCCAGAAAACATGAACATTATGATAAACGGGGCCAACAGGATTAAACGAAGTGCAGGAGTTAAAGTACTTGGGCAGTGACAGGATTACACGAAGTGCAGGAGTTCAAGTGCTTGGGCAATGACAGGATTACACGAAGTGCAGGAGTTCAAGTACTTGGGCAGTGACAGGATTAAACGAAGTGCAGTTGTTCAAGTACTTGGGCAGTTTTTCACACAGAGAAATAATAATTGACATCAGGTGCCATAAACCAAAATGCATTTGCGGACCAGCTGTCACCATTATTGAAACACCCTAACATAAGCATGTCCACAAAAAGAATGCTAGTCGACAGTACATTCATGCCAATTCTCTGTTACCAGATGGACTTAACCAAATCTCTAGAGAGAAAGGTCACGACATGGGAAAAACCATCAACGTAAGTAGGGGTGACAGGAGACGCAATGAAGAGGTGCGAAACATGGATGAAGCGATACCCTACACCGAATATATTGATGACCAAGGAATCAAGTGGTTCGGCCACCTAATGATAATGCAACCTGATTAACTACCCCTGTGCGAGTATAACGCACGACGATCGGGATTTCACAACCGTGGCAGACCGAGAACTTTATAGTTAGGAAATGTTGCTGATATTTTGTCATCATTGGGAAATGACTACTTGAGCGACTCGTCTGGCTCTGGACAGAACACTACGGTCTCCCACGTCACCCCTCGGCACAAGGGGATCAAACAAGAAACCATCATCATCTGGTTGATCAGTCCTGAGACTGGCTGTAAGGTTGGACATGTCTCCCTGGTTGATCAGTCCTGAGACTGGCTGTAAGGTTGGACATGTCTCCCTGGTTGATCAGTCCTGAGACTGGCTGTAAGGTTGGACATGTCTCCCTGGTTGATCAGTCCTGAGACTGGCTGTAAGGTTGGACATGTCTCCCTGGTTGATCAGTCCTGAGACTGGCTGTAAGGTTGGACATGTCTCCCTGGTTGATCAGTCCTGAGACTGGCTGTAAGGTTGGACATGTCTCCCTGGTTGATCAGTCCTGAGACTGGCTGTAAGGTTGGACATGTCTCCCTGGTTGATCAGTCCTGAGACTGGCTGTAAGGTTGGACATGTCTCCCTGGTTGATCAGTCCTGAGACTGGCTGTAAGGTTGGACATGTCTCCCTGGTTGATCAGTCCTGAGACTGGCTGTAAGGTTGGACATGTCTCCCTGGTTGATCAGTCCTGAGACTGGCTGTAAGGTTGGACATGTCTCCCTGGTTGATCAGTCCTGAGACTGGCTGTAAGGTTGGACATGTCTCCCTGGTTGATCAGTCCTGAGACTGGCTGTAAGGTTGGACATGTCTCCCTGGTTGATCAGTCCTGAGACTGGCTGTAAGGTTGGACATGTCTCCCTGGCTGATCAGTCCTGAGACTGGCTGTAAGGTTGGACATGTCTCCCTGGCTGATCAGTCCTGAGACTGGCTGTAAGGTTGAACATGTCTCCCTCGTTGATCAGTCCTGAGACTGGCTGTAAGGTTGGACATAGCTCCCTGGTTGATCAGTCCTGAGACTGGCTGTAAGGTTGGGCATGTCTCTCTGGTTGATCACTTAACTTAACGTCTTTATACTGGTTTAGAAGACTCTGCAGAGTCTGTATACAACCAGTTCCATTTACAACACCTTCCTCTAGAAGCTGTACGCATCCAATCTGTTCTTAAATGCATTGACCGTCCCAGCCTCCACCACCTCACTTGGCAATGCATTCCAAGCATTCACTACTGTCTGGCTAAAGAAATACTTCCTAATATCTAATCTGGACCTCTCCTTAGTCAACTTGTAGCTGTGCCCTCTTGTCCTTGTTGGTGGTTGTACTTTAAAAAACTTGTTATAGTCCACTTTATCCATTCCTCTGATCATCTTATACACCTGTATTAAGTCACCACGAATTCTTCTCTCTTCTAGACACTGAAGGCCAGTTCTTTTTAATCTTTCTTCATAACTGTAATTCTGGAATCCCACTATCAGCTTTGTCGCTCTTTTTTGTATTCTCTCCAGCATGTCTATATCCCCTCTCTGATAAGGACTCCACACATGTACACAGTACTCCAATCTAGGTCTAACTAATGCTTTATACAGTTTGACTATCACTTCCTTGCTCCTATGTTTAATATTTCTTTTTATCATCCCTAACATTGCATTTGCCTTTTTTACTGCTACCTGAACTTGCTCCCTCACCTTACATGTATGATCTATTATAACCCCTAAGTCCCTTTCTTTATCTATCTTTCTAATTTTGTTCTCTCCCATTCTGTAATTATGTTCCATATTGGATCTACCCATGTGCACGACTGTACATTTATCTACATTAAACTCCATTTTCCAGCTTACAGACCATTCTCGAATTTTATCTAAATCCGACCTCAATATATCCACTTCTGCTTTAGATGAGACACTACTGCATAGTTTTGTGTCATCAGCAAATTTTGCAATAATGGATCCCATACAGTCCTGAGACTGGCTGTAATGTTGAACATGTCTGCCTGGTTGATCAGTCCTGAGACTGGCTGTAAGGTTGAGCATGTCTCCCTGGTTGATCAGTCCTGAAACTGGCTGAAAGGTTGATCGTTTCTGTGTATGTTTCAATATTGATCTTAGAACGTTCACATCACTGAGTATATTGTCACTGGATAGCCTTTCTGTCAAACTCCTTTTTCAAATCTACTGTAGCTACCCATGTTAAACACATCCAGGCTTTTTTAATTCTTCCTTGTTAAAGTCCATGTTTCCACCCCATGCCCCAATTGGCCATATATGAGTGGTGATAATGCTTGTCCTCAATTCTATGCCAATATTCTTTGAGATTAGCAATTTATGTATTTCTATGGCCCGTTTTTGCCGATGCATTCGGTATCTTAATTTCTGTCGCATTGTGGATATCTTCTTTGATGGTTTGCCCCAAATATGTTTTGTACTTGTTCGATTATTTCTCCTTTGATGATATTAATTTGTCTATGTTGCTTGTCTAATACTATAGTCTTTGATTCAGTGTGTTTATTTTCGTGCCAAACTCGTTGATATTGATCCTTACACAACCACTTGATCGTTGGCAAATTTGGTGGCATTAACTTTAAAACCATTTACTTTGTCAACTTTATTACAACTGCAAACAACTTGTTCTTTGAAACAGATGAGAGAATACTTTAGCGAGTTGCTAAACCCGGGACAGTATGAACCAGCACCAGATGGAGAGAATACTTTAGCGAGTTGCTAAACCCGGGACAGTATGAACCAGCACCAAATGGAGAGAATACTTTAGCGAATTGCTAAACCCGGGACAGTATGAACCAGCACCAGATGGAGAGAATACTTTAGCGAGTTGCTAAACCCGGGACAGTATGAACCAGCACCAAATGGAGAGAATACTTTAGCGAATTGCTAAACCCGGGACAGTATGAACCAGCACCAGATGGAGAGAATACTTTAGCGAGTTGCTAAACCCGGGACAGTATAAACCAGCACCAGATGGAGAGAATACTTTAGCGAGTTGCTAAACCCGGGACAGTATGAACCAGCACCAGATGGAGAGAATACTTTAGCAGTTGCTAAACCCGGGACAGTATGAACCAGCACCAGATGGAGAGAATACTTTAGCGAGTTGCTAAACCCGGGACAGTATGAACCAGCACCAAATGGAGAGAATACTTTAGCGAATTGCTAAACCCGGGACAGTATGAACCAGCACCAGATGGAGAGAATACTTTAGCGAGTTGCTAAACCCGGGACAGTATGAACCAGCACCAAATGGAGAGAATACTTTAGCGAATTGCTAAACCCGGGACAGTATGAACCAGCACCAGATGGAGAGAATACTTTAGCGAGTTGCTAAACCCGGGACAGTATAAACCAGCACCAGATGGAGAGAATACTTTAGCGAGTTGCTAAACCCGGGACAGTATGAACCAGCACAGCACCAGATGGAGAGAATACTTTAGCGAGTTGCTAAACCCGGGACAGTATGAACCAGCACAGCACCAGATGGAGAGAATACTTTAGCGAGTTGCTAAACCCGGGACAGTATGAACCAGCACCAGATGGAGAGAATACTTTAGCGAGTTTCTAAGAACGGGACAGTATGAACCAGCACAGCACCAGATGGGGAGAATACTTTAGCGAGTTGCTAAACCTGGGACAGTATGAACCAGCACCAGATGGAGAGAATACTTTAGTGAGTTGCTAAACCTGGGACAGTATGAACCAGCACCAGATGGAGAGAATACTTTAGCGAGTTGCTAACCCCGGGACAGTATGAACCAGCACCAGATGGAGAGAATACTTTAGCGAGTTGCTAAACCCGGGACAGTATGAACCAGCACCAGATGGAGAGAATACTTTAGCGAGTTGCTAAACCCGGGACAGTATGAACCAGCACCAGATGGAGAGAATACTTTAGCGAGTTGCTAAACCCGGGACAGTATGAACCAACACAGCACCAGATGGAGAGAATACTTTAGTGAGTTGCTAAACCTGGGACAGTTTGAACCAGCACCAGATGGAGAGAATACTTTAGCGAGTTGCTAAACCCGGGACAGTATGAACCAGCACAGCACCAGATGGAGAGAATACTTTAGCGAGTTGCTAAACCCGGGACAGTATGAACCAGCACAGCACCAGATGGAGAGAATACTTTAGCGAGTTGCTAAACCCGGGACAGTTTGAACCAGCACAGCACCAGATGGAGAGAATACTTTAGCGAGTTGCCAAACCCGGGACAGTATGAACCAGCACAGCACCAGATGGAGAGAATACTTTAGCGAGTTGCTAAACCCGGGACAGTATGAACCAGCACAGCACCAGATGGAGAGAATACTTTAGCGAGTTGCTAAACCCGGGACAGTATGAACCAGCACAGCACCAGATGGAGAGAATACTTTAGCGAGTTGCTAAACCCGGGACAGTATGAACCAGCACAGCACCAGATGGAGAGAATACTTTAGCGAGTTGCTAAACCCGGGACAGTATGAACCAGCACAGCACCAGATGGAGAGAATACTTTAGCGAGTTGCTAAACCCGGGACAGTATGAACCAGCACAGCACCAGATGGAGAGAATACTTTAGCGAGTTGCTAAACCCGGGACAGTATGAACCAGCACAGCACCAGATGGAGAGAATACTTTAGCGAGTTGCTAAACCCGGGACAGTTTGAACCAGCACAGCACCAGTTGGAGAATGAAACACAAGCAGCTTAGAAATATTGAAATAAGAAGTTGAAGCGGCCCTGCAAGACAGCAAGAAAAATAAGGTAACAGACATAGGTGGTATCACAACAGACATAGATGGTATCACAACAGACATAGATGGTATCACAACAGACATAGATGGTATCACAACAGACATAGATGGTATCACAACAGACATAGGTGGTATCACAACAGACATAGGTGGTATCACAACAGACATAGGTGGTATCACAGCAGACATAGATGGTATCACAACAGACATAGATGGATAGATGGTATTACGGCAGACATAGATGGTATTACAACAGGCATAGATGGATAGATGGTATTACGGCAGACATAGATGGTATTACAACAGGCATAGATCGTATCACAGCAGACATGGTATCACAACAGACATAGATTGTATCACAACAGATATAGATGCTATCACAACAGATACATATGGTATTACAACAGACATAGATGGTATTACAGCAGACATAGATGGTATCACAGCAGACATAGATGGTATTACAACAGACATAGATGGTATTACAGCAGACATAGGTGGTATCACAGCAGACATAGATGGTATCACAGCAGACATAGATGGTATTACAACAGACATAGATGGTATTACAGCAGACATAGGTGGTATCACAGCAGACATAGATGGTATCACAGCAGACATAGATGGTATCACAACAGACATAGGTGGTATCACAACAGACATAGGTGGTATCACAACAGACATAGGTGGTTTCACAACAGAAATGCTAATAGCCTGCAGGACAACTGCAGTGAACTGGCTGACCAGAATATTTAATGTGGCCTGGACGTCGAGAAAGGTACCGACAGATTAGCTGACCTAAATATTCAATGTGGCCTGGACGTCGAGAAAGGTACCGACAGACTTACTGACCTAAATATTTAATGTGGCCTGGACATCGAGAAAGGTACCGACAGACTGGCTGACCTAAATATTTAATGTGGCCTGGACATCGAGAAAGGTACCGACAGACTGGCTGACCTAAATATTTAATGTGGCCTGGACATCGAGAAAGGTACCGACAGACTGGCTGACCTGAATATTTAATGTGGCCTATACATCGAGAAAGGTACCGACAGACTGGCAACGAAAAATCATTGTTCCCATCTGGAAAATTAAAAGCGACAAGCGAGAGTGCGAAACGTAAAAGGGAATGTCTCTTCCAAGCCACATAGACAAAATATGTGCAAAGATACTAGAAAGAAGTACTGCAACCTCAACTATGAAATAATCAGTCCGGGTTCATGAAAGGAAAGACCTGCACAGGCACAATATTTACATTGACACACATATGCGAACAGTCTATAGAATACGATGGAAACAACAGCCTTATATTCACAGAACATGAAAAGGCGTTCCATAGAGTCAACAGAAGTAAATTATGGGAGGTCCTGGCAAATTATGGACTACAAGATCCTCTCCTTAGTAATATCGAAGTCCTTCATAAGGACAGCCGTAGTGCAGTAAGAGCAACAGAAGGTATGTGGAAGTGGTTCCCCATTTCATCAGGCGTAAGACACGGTTGTGTTCTGTCACTCCTCTCTGTTACTTGTATCAATAAAACCACCAAGAAGGCAAATACAGAACAGGAAAGTGCTAACGAATTGCTCTTTGCAGACGACCAATGTCTGATCCACTCAAATACAGAACAGGAACGTGCTAACGAATTGCTCTTTGCAGACGACCAATGTCTGATCCACTCAAATACAGAACAGGAAAGTGCTAACGAATTGCTCTTTGCAGACGACCAATGTCTGATCCACTCCAATGAACAATACTCACATCATATTGACTCACTCTATTTAAATTAACTTAACTTAACTTAACATCTTTATACTGGTTTAGAAGGCCCTGCAGAGTTTGTATACAACCAGTTTCACTTACATTACCTTGCTCTAAATGCTATGCGCATCCAATCTATTATTAAATGCATTAATTGTTCTTGCCTCCACTACTTGCTGTAGCAATGGATTCCAAGCATTCACTACTCTCTGACTAACAAAATATTTCCTAATATCTAATCTGGACCTTTCTTTAGTTAATTTGTAGCTATGCCCTCTTATTCTTGTAGGTGGTTTTATTTTGAAAAACTTGTTATAGTCTAATTTATCAGTTCCTTTGATTATCTTATAAACGTGTATTACGTCACCACGAATTTTTCTATTTTCAAGCATGTTTGTATCCTCTCTACGATAAAGACTCCACACCTGTACACAGTACTCCGATCTAGGTCCACACCTGTACACAGTACTCCGATCTAGGTCCACACCTGTACACAGTACTCCGATCTAGGTCCACACCTGTACACAGTACTCCGATCTAGGTCCACACCTGTACACAGTACTCCGATCTAGGTCCACACCTGTACACAGTACTCTGATCTAGGTCCACACCTGTACACAGTACTCCGATCTAGGTCCACACCTGTACACAGTACTCCGATCTAGGTCCACACCTGTACACAGTACTCCGATCTAGGTCCACACCTGTACACAGTACTCCGATCTAGGTCCACACCTGTACACAGTACTCCGATCTAGGTCCACACCTGTACACAGTACTCCGATCTAGGTCCACACCTGTACACAGTACTCCGATCTAGGTCCACACCTGTACACAGTACTCCGATCTAGGTCCACACCTGTACACAGTACTCCGATCTAGGTCCACACCTGTACACAGTACTCCGATCTAGGTCCACACCTGTACACAGTACTCCGATCTAGGTCCACACCTGTACACAGTACTCCGATCTAGGTCCACACCTGTACACAGTACTCCGATCTAGGTCCAACTAACACTGTATACAGTTTTACTATCACTTCCTATTTTTAATTTTTAATTGTATCATACCTAACATTACATTTGTCTTTTTCACTGCTACCTGGACTCGCTCACTCACTTTACCTGTATGATCTATTATAATCTGGACTCGCTCACTCACTTTACCTGTATGATCTATTATAATCTGGACTCGCCCACTCACTTTACCTGTATGATCAATTATAACCTGGACTCGTTCACTCACACTACCTGTATGATCTATTATAACCACTAGGTCTGATTTACTTGATACACTACTGCATAGTTTTGTGTCATCCGCGAATTTTGCAATAATGGATCCGATATTAATCTCCAAATCGTTTATATACATCAAATATGAAATTCGTCCCAAAAAAAAACTGAGCCCTGTGGCACTCTACTTTTCACTTCACACCACTCAGAGTACTCCTTATTTATGCCCACCCTCTGCCTTCTTCCGTTAACCAATTTTCAATCAATTTTGGCAACTTAAATATGCTTCTTTTGATTTATCTGCCTCTATATATTGTTTCCATGCTTTATTTTTAGCTCTTCTACATTTCACTACAAATCTAGTTATCCACTTTTTACGCTTGGGGTTTACCTCCCTACATGGAACACATTCCTCTTTTAGCTTTTCTAAAACTCTCCTACTCGTTTTTAATATCTGTTCCTCCGACAATATCTTTCCAGATTATGTGGCTCTTTCATCTTCTTAACATCTGCCTTAGAGTAGTCGCATGTTTGCATGTTTATGTTTACTTCGTTCCCTGCAAATAATACGATAATCAAAGGAACGGATAAATTATACTATAACACGTTTTTTTCTCCAAAATACAACCACCTACAAGAACAAGAGGATATAGCTACACATTTACTAAAGAAAGATCCAAATTAGATATAAGAAATATTTTTTTATTCAGAGAATAGTGAATACTTGGAATATATTGCACATGAAGTAGTGGGAGCAGGGACAATTAATGCATTTATGAATATATTGGATGCGCATAACTTTTAGAGCAAGGAAATGTAAATGAAGCTGGTTGTAAAATGTATTATTGTATACAGACTCTGCCGAGTCTTCTAAACCAATAGTATAAAGACGTTAAGTTAAGTTAAGTTATGTAATGTTGTAATGCTATGTTTGGTGACGTAAGGTAGTTGTGTTTGACCTAAATATAAATGACTTTCAATTTGTTGATGACAGTCTTTATAATGAAAAATGCGAGCTGGGACAAGGGAGGCCAAGCTCTGGTACCCAGGTGTACTCCTATTTGAGATTATATCGTCTCTCCGCCACTGCCACTGTCATGGCGGCCGTTACCAGTGTCAACAAATGAAGTGAAGATTACTGTCATTCAATGTGAGATTATGGAACTTTCTCGCTAGTCCAAGGATTGAGTAGTGTTTTATTACAGTTATTAGTTTTTGATAATACCTAAGAGTATCTGTAACAATATCATCAAACATCAGTCAAGGAACTAACCCACCAGTCAGAGATTCATTCATGAAGTATGAAGGTAGCAGTAGACTATCACTACTATTATATATATATCAGATCAATATGCGGGTGTGGTGTTTAGTGTTTTACTGTTTTGACGACTCAAATATAGTTGTAGGTTAGTAAGTTGAGTCGGTCTACTCATAAAAAACAACGTATTTAAAAATAAATGTATGAAAGTGGCTATATATTTATTTCTCGAGAAAGAAGAGAAGAGTTCGAAAATACATTCTCAAACTCATAGAGAGATAGATGGTTAATCATTATTAATATTATATATTATTATAATAACAACAACAAAAACATGGTCGGACAAAGTCAACTGTTTTAGTTATAGCTGTATTGAAAATGTGTAGACCTAATAAGTTATACGAGGGATGACAACTCAAACACAGCACCAAAAGTTTTAGTGAACCCTGCACCGTCAAAAAGCACACAGAATACTACTAATACTAGTAAAGTAGTAATAGTAGTACTATTATTACCAGTATTCCCACAATCATTAAAATGTAGAATAAATGCTAAATCATATGTTTATCAATGAAAGTTTGCTAATAATCGAATAATCTTCCATAGTTCACTTATGATTTGTTGTTGTCAAGTGCATATATTTTATATTAAAATGATCTCCCATAACACCACGTATTATAATTATGCGGCATAATATTTTCTTAGATTATTGGATGAATAGGCCTAATTCCTAAGAGTCAGCTGAAATGCTTACGTGTTTTCTGATAAATTTTAAATATATTATGAATGTAGAATTGATTATTCGTCCATTAATATTGTTTTTTTTAAAATATGCTAGGTGCGATTTTGGATATGAATTGTATGTTGGTGTGTTCTGTCCATATGATATATAGTACAATGCGATTTAGCCTGTAAAAAATACAAATATATGATTATAAGGGTGTTTACTGATAAAACATTTGCAGGATGACACATGACAATCTGTCACAGTGATGGCACGTACAATACAGGATCTACAACATTAGCTGGTTATATGAATCTTTATAAGCCCTACCACAGAAACTTCCTGCAACTTTATGTTCAGATTTGAGTCTGATGAGTCACACACTTCAGATACTGCTCACAATTATACAGGATAAAATTAGGTGTGGTGTAGGCAATGAAGTACCAAGAACACATTTTAGATATCGACTGAATAGCTGAACAATGGTAGCAATATCAGGTAAAATGACACTAGCAGAAAATTATATGGAAGTACAGAAAAGCATCTGAAAACAGGAAAGAGGCAGCGAGCCACAATGTGGAAAGATATGATCGGAGGAACAGATGTTGAACAAGAGTAGGAGAGTTTTAAAACAGTTCTAGAAAAGCTAAAAGAAGAATGTGTTCCATGTAGGGAGGTAGACACCCAAGCATAAAAAGTGCAAAACTAGATTTGTAGTTAAATGTAGAAGAGCTAGAAATAAAGCATGGAAAATATATATAGACGCAAGTAAGTCAAAAGAAACATTTAAAATATTTGGACAAGGAAAACGCAGCTCAGAAAGTGAATAAAGCAGCAACAACAGAAAAAAAACTTGCTCATAGGATTAAGACTGATTAAAACCATATTTTCCTATGTTAGAAATAAACAGAGAACAAAAGACAAAGTTGCCCTCTCATAGATAAAATAATAAGTGAGAGTAGGGAGACAGCTTATCTACTCAAAAAGTACGTTTGCACAGTATACACAAACGATAACTGCTTCAAGATCGCAGAGCCTGTATAATTTTTCCACAGAGAGATGGGTACAGTGGGATTAAGATCAATCTGTATTGCAGAGGAAATGGTTTTAAAAAAAGTGAAGGGCCCGAAAGTGGATAAATGGGCAGGTCAAGATGGTATTCATCCAAAACTGCTGTTTTAAATTAGAGACCAACTAGCGAAAGCATTGGCTATATTATGTTCTCAATCACCCGCAAAAGAGATTGTTCCAGAGGATTGAAAATATGCAGGAAGTGATCCCCATATTTGGAAAGGGCAAAAAATAAAATCCAACAAATTATAGACCAGTGAGTTTAACAAGCATAGCCTGTAAATTATTAGAGTCAATAATCAAAGAAAACATTGCAATGCATTTAGACAAGTTAAATCTAATCATAAATAGTCAGCATGGGTTTACTAGACGGAGATCGTGCTTAACAAATCTATTACAATTCATGGAGGAGGTTACCAAAATGATAGATAAGGGGATCAAAGATTATTTCGAAAGTTAAAGTCACATGGAATAGGTGGGAAAGTTGCCATATGATTGAAAATTGGTTAATGGGAAGAAGACAGAGGGTGAGCATAAATAAGGTGTACTCTGAGTGGCGTGAAGTAAAAAGTGGAGTGCTGCAGGGATCGGTTTTGGGACCAATTTTGTTCTTGACCTATATAAACGATTTGGACATTGATATGGGATCCATGATTGCAAAATTCGCTGAAGATACAAAACTATGCTGTAGTGTCTCATCTTAAGCAGAAGTGGATATATTGAAATTGGATTTAGATAAAATTGGAGAATGGTCTGCGAGCTGGCAAATGTAGATAAATTTAGTCATTCACATGGGTAAATGCAATATGGAACATAATTACAGAATGGGAGAGAAAAATATTAGAAAGATAGAAAAGGAAAAGGACCTAGGTGTTATTAAAGATCATACAGGTAAAGGGGATGAGAAAGTCCAGGCAGCAGTGAAAAAGGCAAATGCAATGTTAGGTATGATAAATAGAAATATTAAAAATAGGAGCAAGGAAGTAATAGTCAAACTGTATAAAGCTACAGTTAGACTTAGATTGGAGTACTGTGTACAGGTGGGGAGTACTGTGTACAGGTGTGGAGTTTTTATCATAGAGGGGATATAAACATGCTGGAAAAGATACAAAAAAGTGCGCTAAAGATGATAGTGGGATTCCAGAATTACAGTTATGAGCAAAGGTAGAAAAACAGGCCTACAGTGTCTAGAAAAGAGAAGAATTCAAGGGGACCTAATACAGGTTTATAAGATGATCAAAGGAAAGGCTAAATTTGATGATAACAAGTTTTTAAAAATACACCCACTTACAAGTATAAGAGAGTATAACTTAAAATTAACTAAAGAATGGTCTAGATTAGATATTAGGAAATATTTTTTTAATTAGAGAGTGGCGAATGCTTGGAATGCATTACAACAAGAAGTAGTAGAGTCAGGGACAGTTATTGCATTTAAGAATAGATTGTATGCGCATATCTTTTAGAGCAAGGTAATGTAAATGAAACTGGTTTTATGCAGACTCTGCAGAGTCCTCTAAACCAGTATAAAGACGTTAAGTTAAGTTATATGATTAGTTCTGTATCAGATATATCATGAAATATGATTAGTCCTGTATCAGATATATCATGAAATATGATTAGTTCTGTATAAGATATGCCATCAATTATAATTAGATCTGTATCAGATATATCATGAAATATGATTAGATCTGTATCAGATATATCATGAAATATGATTAGTTCTGTGGGATGAAATGTGCGATTAATTAGTTTTTCCAATACGTTTAGTTACATGCTGTACTGACATTGAGTGGTGTGATAATCACATTGTGGCATTGAGTGATGTGTGATAATCACATTGTGACATTGAGTGATGTGTGATAAGTTCACTCTGATGTAGTCTTTGAACAGAGGATGTACAAAAGTGCAGAAAAGGGTGTAACTTTAGCATGACTTCTTGTATAAACCATTTCGCCCGCCTTGGAGTTGACATTAGTGCCAGTGAGGATGACATTAAGAAGGCATATCGTGCATTAGCCAAGAAGTGGCACCCAGACAAGAACAAAGAGAAAGGAGCAACGGAGAAGTTTCAGAATGTTGCAGCATCTTATGAGTTTTTGTCTAACAACGACAGGCGAGAGATGCATCAGCGAGAACTCAACATCCAAGTACCAACAGCACCACCAGCTGCACAAACTAACAGCACCAGAACACACAGTCAAACCAAGGTGCCCCCATCATCTCAATACAGAACAAAAAAGGCCTCTGGTGCTGCATGGTCAGACTCCTTCACTCAAAACTATCAAAGGAAACAAGCCAGGAATCATTCAACAAATGGACCTCCAGTTAATCCATTTTCTCATGACTTCAAGCACAAGAAAGATCAAGACCCATTGTCTTCAATGGCTGATGAGATGTTTGGATTTGGATTAGGTCAAGGTTAGTGAATATTATTGATTACGTGGCTTCATTGATCAGATATTAGGACATTGTTTAGTCTTCAACAATTATTTAATATTCACTTTCTCAATATTGTTTTTTTAACATTTTATTTATTAGCATGGTTTATTGTTTAGCTTGAGGCTATGAGGAAACTTGTGTTGAGGATGTGGGGAAACTTGTCTTTAGGTTATCAGCAAACTTATGTTGAGGTTATCAGCAAACTTGTCTTGAGGTTATCAGCAAACTTGTCTTGATGTTATGATCAAACTTGTGTTGGGGTTATGAGCAAACTTGTCTTGAGGTTATCAGCAAACTTGTTTTGGGGTTATGAGCAAACTTGTCTTGAGGTTATGAGAAAACTTGTCTTGAGGTTATCAGCAAACTTGTTTTGGGGTTATGAGCAAACTTGTGTTGGGGTTATGAGCAAACTTGTCTTGAGGTTATTAGCAAACTTGTCTTGAGGTTATGTAGTAACTTCTGTATACATTAATGACTTTAACTTAACTTAACTTAACTTAACTTAACATCTTAATACTGGTTTAGAAGACTCTGCATAATTTGTATACAACCAGCCTAATTAACATTTCCTTTCTCTAAAAGCTATGCATATCCAATCTTTTCTTAAATGCATTAATTGTCCCTGCCTCCATTACTTCTTGTGGCAATGCATTCCAAGCATTCACCACTCTCTGACTGAAACAAAATTTCCTTATATATAATCTGGACCTTTCTTTAGTTCATTTGTAGCTATGTCTTCTAGTTCTTGTAGGTGATTGTATTTTGAAAAACGTGTTATAGTCTAATTTATCCATTCTATTGATTATCTTATAAACTTGAATTGTCATCTAGCATTCTTCTTATTTCTCGACACCATAGGCTGGTTTTTCTGAGTCTTTCCTCATAACTGTAATTCTGGAATCCCACTATCAGCTTTGTCGCTATTTTTTGTATCCTTTCCAGCATGTTTATGTCCCCTCTATGATAAGGACTCCACACCTGTACACAGTACTCCAATCTAGATCTAACTAATGCTTTATACAGTTTGACTATCACTTTTTTGCTCCTATGTTTAATATTTCTTTTTATCATCCCTAACATTGCATTTCCTTTTTTCACTGCTAACCTAAGTGATTAGTCGGGGTCTTTGTGTAGGACAAGGACAAGAATAGCCCCACTGCCTCACAGTGAGCATGTCGTAAAAGGTAACTAACTGTGTGACATGGCATAGCACCAGTCATAGTTAGGTGGTTTGTTTGGAGCTATATAGATAGCACTTAACAGGCTGCGGGTCTACTTTGCTCTAGTGTTTGAGTGTATTGAGATGGACTCACACAACGGTTAACCGCCCTTCGTAAACGATTGTCTCAACGCAGCGGGGTATTAGGAGTATTAAGCTGCTCGAGCCTAGCGCACTAAGCAGGAAGCTCTTAACCTGGCTACATTCAGTTCATACCAGAGCTGGGACCTGCATAGGGGCATCTGCCCCTGTAGAAGTACAGGTCGACTAAGAACTAAGAACTGCTACCTGAACTTGCTCACTCACCTTACCTGTACGATCTATTATTACCCCTAGGTCCCTTTCCTTTTCCATCTTTCTAATATTGTTCTCGCATATTCTGTAAATATGTTCCATATTGGATCTACCCAAGTGAGAACTTTTCTGTACATGAATGACTTGAGAGTCATTTTGAGGACATGCAGAAACTTGTGTTTTGAGGTTATGTTGAAACTTATCTAGAATGCAGAAACTTTTTTGTCTAAAGAATGTTTGACATCTTGTGGGAACTTGTCTAGAGGGCATGGGTGGAACTTGTCTAGAGGTCATGTGAGAACTTGTCTAGAGGTCACGTGGGAACTTGTCTAGAGGTCATGGAGGAACTTGTCTAGAGGTCATGAGGGAACATCTAGAGGTCATGGGAGAACTTGTCTAGAGGTCATGTGGGAACTTGTCTAGAGGTCATGGGGAACTTGTCTAGAGGTGATGTGGGAACTTGTCTAGAGGTCATGGGGAACTTGTCTATAGGTCATGAGGGAACTTGTCTAGAGGTCATGGGAGAACTTGTCTAGAGGTCATGGGAGAACTTGTCTAGAGGTCACGTGGGAACTTATCTAGAGGTCATGGGGGAACTTGTCTAGAGGTCATGAGGGAACTTATCTAGAGGTCATGGGAGAACTTGTCTAGAGGTCATGTGGGAACTTGTCTAGAGGTCATGTGGAACTTGTCTAGAGGTGATGTGGGAACTTGTCTAGAGGTCATGAGGGAACATCTAGAGGTCATGGGAGAACTTGTCTGGAGGTCATGTGGGAACTTGTCTAGAGGTCATGGGGAACTTGTCTAGAGGTGATGTGGGAACTTGTCTAGAGGTCATGGGGAACTTGTCTATAGATCATGAGGGAACTTGTCTAGAGGTCATGGGAGAACTTGTCTAGAGGTCATGGGATAACTTGTCTAGAGGTCACGTGGGAACTTGTCTAGAGGTCATGGGGGAACTTGTCTAGAGGTCATGAGGGACCTTATCTAGAGGTCATGGGAGAACTTGTCTAGAGGTGATGTGGGAACTTGTCTAGAGGTCATGAGGGAACTTGTCTAGAGGTCATGAGGGAACTTATCTAGAGGTCACGTGGGAACTTGTCTAGAGATCATGGGGGAACTTGTCTAGAGGTCATGAGGGAACTTATTTAGAGGTCATGGGAAAACTTGTCTAGAGGTCATGGGGAATTTGTCTAGAGGTCATGAGGGAACTTGTCTAGAGGTCATGGGAGAATTTGTCTAGAGGTCATGGGAGAACTTGTCTAGAGGTCATGGGAGAACTTGTCTAGAGGTCATGGGGAACTTGTCTAGAGGTCATGGGGGAACTTGTCTAGAGGTCATGGGGGAACTTGTCTAGAGGTCATGGGAGAACTTGTCTAGAGCTCATGGGGAACTTGTCTAGAGGTCATGGGGGAACTTGTCTAGAGGTCATGGGGGAACTTATCTAGAGGTCACGTGGGAACTTGTCTAGAGATCATGGGGGAACTTGTCTAGAGGTCATGAGGGAACTTATTTAGAGGTCATGGGAAAACTTGTCTAGAGGTCATGTGGGAACTTGTCTATAGGTCATGGGGAACTTGTCTAGAGGTGATATGGGAACTTGTCTAGAGGTCATGGGGAATTTGTCTAGAGGTCATGAGGGAACTTGTCTAGAGGTCATGGGAGAATTTGTCTAGAGGTCATGGGAGAACTTGTCTAGAGGTCATGGGAGAACTTGTCTAGAGGTCATGGGGAACTTGTCTAGAGGTCATGGGGAACTTGTCTAGAGGTCATGAGGGAACTTATTTAGAGGTCATGGGAAAACTTGTCTAGAGGTCATGTGGGAACTTGTCTAGAGGTCATGGGGAACTTGTCTAGAGGTGATATGGGAACTTGTCTAGAGGTCATGGGGAATTTGTCTAGAGGTCATGAGGGAACTTGTCTAGAGGTCATGGGAGAATTTGTCTAGAGGTCATGGGAGAACTTGTCTAGAGGTCATGGGAGAACTTGTCTAGAGGTCATGGGGAACTTGTCTAGAGGTCATGGGGGAACTTGTCTAGAGGTCATGGGGGAACTTGTCTAGAGGTCATGGGAGAACTTGTCTAGAGCTCATGGGGAACTTGTCTAGAGGTCATGGGGAACTTGTCTAGAGGTCATGGGGGAACTTGTCTAGAGGTCATGAGGGAACTTGTCTAGAGGTCATGAGGGAACTTGTCTAGAGGTCATGGGTTAACTTGTCTTTGCGTGTATGACTCTAGAGTGCAGTTTTCTACTTCAGCTGGAATGACGGTTGCATCCAAAAAGAAACAAAGAGAAAGGCATGTTGCACCAGAGACAGGATATGTGGCAGGTCTGGATGAGTCATATCTATTTTCACCAAGACAGCAACCTCATCATGGTAATTTATCCACCATTTATGTTGTCTTCTTACACTAAACTGCTGGAACATCAGATATTTCTAGATTATATGAGTTTGGATGTTGAGAGTGTTGGGACAAATGGTTGTGTTGGATGTTGAGAGTGTTGAGACAAATGGTTGTGTTGGATGTGGAGAATGTTGAGACAAATGGTTGTGTTGGATGTGGAGAATGTTGAGACAAATGGTTGTGTTGCATGTTGAGAATGTTTGGGACAAATGGTTGTGTTGGATGTTGAGAATGTTGGGACAAATGGTTGTGTTGGATGTGGAGAATGTTGGGACAAATGGTTGTGTTGGATGTTGAGAATGTTGGGACAAATGGTTGTGTTGGATGTGGCGAATGTTGGGACAAATGGCTGTGTTGGATGTGGAGAATGTTGGGACAAATGGTTGTGTTGGATGTTGAGAATGTTGGGACAAATGGTTGTGTTGGATGTTGAGAATGTTGGGACAAATGGTTGTGTTGGATGTTGAGAATGTTGGGACAAATGGTTGTGTTGGATGTGGAGAATGTTGGGACAAATGGTTGTATTGGATGTTGAGAATGTTGGGACAAATGGTTGTGTTGGATGTGGCGAATGTTGGGACAAATGGCTGTGTTGGATGTGGAGAATGTTGGGACAAATGGTTGTGTTGGATGTTGAGAATGTTGGGACAAATGGTTGTGTTGGATGTTGAGAATGTTGGGACAAATGGCTGTGTTGGATGTGGAGAATGCTGGGACAAATGGTTGTGTTGGATGTTGAGAATGTTGGGACAAATGGTTGTGTTGGATGTGGAGAATGTTGGGACAAATGGTTGTGTTGGATGTTGAGAATGTTGGGACAAATGGTTGTGTTGGATGTGGAGAATGTTGGGACAAATGGTTGTGTTGGATGTGGAGAATGTTGGGACAAATGGTTGTGTTGGATGTGGAGAATGTTGGGACAAATGGTTGTGTTGGATGTGGAGAATGTTGGGACAAATGGTTGTGCTGGATGTGGAGAATGTTGGGACAAATGGTTGTGTTGGATGTGGAGAATGTTGGGACTTCGTTGTATCAGGCTCTCTACCAAGTCAAGTCACTGCTCATTAGGTCATAATATCAGGCTGTGTACCAAGTCAAGTCACTGCTCATAAAATCTTAATATCAGGCCCACAGGACTGTCTATCCAGAAATATCTCAGTCAAAGTAAGAAAGTCTCCATTGCTCGAGATTGAGAGTGTCCATCTATCTACATTTTCCTGATTCACAGGTCGGAAGAGCATGTCAATTATAATCAGTTTATTTACTACCAATCAAATACCAGCTGGTGTGCTTCTTGAACTAATTGACTAACATTTTACAATGTGTCATTAAAACCAATTTCAGAATTGGTTCACTGGAAAATAAACTAGACAGTGTAGTCTTTGATCTCCCGTTTCTAACTAGAAAATAAACTAGACAGTGTAGTCTTTGATCTCACGTTTCTAACTAGACAGTTTAGTCTTTGATCTCCCGTTTCTAACTAGACAGTGTAGTCTTTGATCTCACGTTTCTAACTAGACAGTGTAGTCTTTGATCTCCCGTTTCTAACTAGACAATTTAGTCTTTGATCTCTCGTTTCCAACTAGAAAATAAATTAGACAGTGTAGTCTTTAATGTCACGTTTCTAACTAGACAGTGCAGTCTTTGATCTCACGTTTCTAACTAGACAGTTTAGTCTTTGATCTCCCGTTTCTAACTAGAAAATTAACTAGACAGTGTAGTCTTTGATCTCACGTTTCTAACTAGACAGTGTAGTCTTTGATCTCACGTTTCTAACTAGATAGTTTAGTCTTTGATCTCCCGTTTCTAACTAGACAGTTTAGTCTTTGATCTCACGTTTCTAACTAGTCAGTGTAGTCTTTGATCTCACGTTTCTAACTAGTCAGTGTAGTCTTTGATCTCACGTTTCTAACTAGAAAATAAACTAGTCAGTGTAGTCTTTGATCTCACGTTTCCAACTAGAAAATAAACTAGTCAGTGTAGTCTTTGATCTCACGTTTCTAACTAGAAAATAAACTAGTCAGTGTAGTCTTTGATCTCACGTTTCTAACTAGAAAATTTCAACTTTCCAGAAATAAAATGGGATATGGCAGAAGCACTTGTAGAGTCAAAACCTTTTTTTAAGTGCATAACTGACAATTTTTTAATTCAACATGTAGAAGCAGCCACCAGAGGCAAAAACATACTCGACCTAATTTTTACCACAGAGGAAAATATGATTGAAAACGTTACCGCTGGGGAACTGTTTGGCTCAAGTGACCATCAAATCATCCGTTGGGATCTTATTGCAGGGAAAGAAGTAAACATAAACACACGAACATATGACTACTCTAAGGCAGATGTTAAGAGGATGAAAGAGGCAGCGAACCACATAATCTGGAAAGATATTCTTGTAGGAACAGACGTTGAACAGGAGTGGGAAAGTTTTAAAACAGTTCTAGAAACGCTAAAAGAAGAATGTGTTCCATGTAGGGAGGTAAACCCCAAGCGTAAAAAGTGGATAACTAGATTTGTAGTGAAATGTACAAGAGCTAAAAATAAAGCATGGACAAAATATATAGAGGCAGGTAAATCAAAGGAAACATATGTAAAATATTTGGACAAGCAGAACATATCTCAGAAAGCGAATAAAACAGCAAAAATAGACTTTGAAAAAAAACTTGCTCAGAGGATCAAGACTGACAGTAAAAGCTTCTTCTCTTATGTTAGGAATAAACAAAGAACGAAAGACCACAAAGTAGGCCCTCTCATAGACAGTACAGGGAAAATAATAAGTGAGAATAGGGAGGCTGCTAATCTGCTCAATCAGTATTTTGGCACAGTCTTCACAAAGGAGGACTGCTCCGCGATCCCAGAGCCTATAGATATTTTTCAAAGAGACATGGATACAGCGGGATTAAGATCAATCTGTATTACAGAGGAAATGGTTTTAAAAAAATTGGAGGGGTTGAAAGTGAATAAATGTCCAGGTCAAGATGGTATTCATCCAAAATTGCTGTATGAAATTAGAGACCAACTAGCAAAACCATTGGCTATATTATGTTCTCAATCACTTACAAAAGGGATTGTTCCACGGGATTGGAAAGATGCAGGAGTGATCCCCTTATTCAAAAAAGGCAAAAAATCAGATCCGGCAAATTATAGACCGGTGAGTTTAACGAGCATAGTCTGTAAATTGTTAGAGTCAATAATCAAAGAAAACATTGTAATGCATTTAGACAAGTTTAATCTAATTAGAAATAGTCAGCATGGGTTTACTAGAGGGAGATCATGCTTAACAAATCTATTAGAATTCATGGAGGAGGTTACTAAAATCATAGATAAAGGGGAGCCAGTGGATGTTATTTATCTAGACTTTGCAAAGGCCTTTGATAGAGTACCTCATCAAAGATTATTTCGAAAGTTAAAATCACATGGAATAGGTGGGGAAGTTGCCAAATGGATTGAAAATTGGTTAACGGAAAGAAGGCAGAGGATGGGCATAAATAAGGAGTACTCTGAGTGGAGTGAAGTGAAAAGTGGTGTGCCACAGGGCTCGGTTTTGGGACCAATTTTGTTCTTGATATATATAAATGATTTGGACATTGATATGAGATCCATGATTGCAAAATTTGCTGATGACACAAAACTATGCAGTAGTGTCTCATCTAAAGCGGAAGTGGATATATTGATGTCGGATTTAGATAACATTCGAGAATGGTCTGTAAGCTGGCAAATGGAGTACAGTCATCCACATGGGTAGATCATAATGGAACATAATTACAGAATGGGAGAAAACAATATTAGAAAGATAGATAAGGAAAGGGACCTAGGGGTTATAATAGATCATACAGGAAAGGTGAGTGAGCAAGTTAAGGTAGCAGTGAAAAAGGCAAATGCAATGTTAGGTATGATAAAAAGAAATATTAAACATAGGAGCAAGGAAGTGATCGTCAAACTGTATAAAGCTTTAGTTAGACCTAGATTGGAGTACTGTGTACAGGTGTGGAGTCCTTATCATAGAGGGGACATAAATATGCTAGAAAGAATACAGAAAAGAGCGACAAAGATGATAGTGGGATTCCAGAATTACAGTTATGAGGAACGACTCAGAAAAACCGGCCTACAGTGTCTCGAAGAGAGAAGAATTCGTGGTGACTTAATAGAGGTTTATAAGATGATCATAGGAATCGATAAATTAGACTATAACAAGTTTTTTAAAATACAGCCACCTACAATAACACGAGGGCATAGCTACAAGCTGACTAAAGAGAGGTTCAGGTTAGATATTAGGAAATATTTTTTTAGTCAGAGAGTGGTGTCTGCTTGGAATGCATTGCCAGGGGAGGTAGTGGAGGCAGGGACAGTTAATGCATTTAAGAATAAACTGGATGCGCATAGCTTTTAGAGCAAGGTGATGTAAATGTAACTGGTTGTATACAGACTCTGCAGGGTCTTCTAAACCAGTATAAAGACGTTAAGTTAAGTTAAGTGATTAGATTTCATTTTTCAGTGGGAACTCTGACCAACAACAAATATATTTGGATTTTCAAAGTGTTTGAATTGTGACACTACCAAGAAAAGATAATCTGTGTTGTAGTTGTTCATTGAACTGTCGTGACGACATAACCCTGAGATTTCTTTGTCTTGGCAGTTGATCCTTTCTAGTGGCCATAACCTTGGTAACAGATTTTACTTTTTTGCTGTTTTTAATGATAGGTATTACATGGTTGTCAGTGGAGTATACTCCATGGTTGTCAGTGGTGTGTACTCCATGGTTGTCAGTGGAGTATATTCCATGGTTGTCAGTGGAGTATATTCCATGGTTGTCAGTGGAGTATACTCCATGGTTGTCAGTGGAGTATAGGAGTATACTCCATGGTTGTCAGTGGCGTGTACTCCATGGTTGTCAGTGGCGTGTACTCCATGGTTGTCAGTGGAGTATAGGAGTATACTCCATGGTTGTCAGTGATGTATAGGAGTGTACGCCATGGTTGTCAGTGGAGCATAGGTGTATACTCCATGGTTGTCAGTGGAGTATACTCCATGGTTGTCAGTGGAGTATATTCCATGGTTGTCAGTGGAGTATACTCCATGGTTGTCAGTGGCGTGTACTCCATGGTTGTCAGTGGAGTATAGGAGTATACTCCATGGTTGTCAGTGATGTATAGGAGTATACGCCATGGTTGTCAGTGATGTACAGGAGTATACGCCATGGTTGTCAGTGGTGTATAGGAGTATACGCCATGGTTGTCAGTGATGTATAGGAGTGTACTCCATGGTTGTCAGCGGCGTATGGTTGCGTGCTACATAATCTGAAAAGATATTGTTGGAGGAACAGATGTTGAACAAGAGTGGGAGAGTTTCAAAACAGTTCTAGAAACGCTAAAAGAGGAATGTGTTCCATGTAGGGAGGTAAACCCCAAGCGTAAAAAGTGGATAACTAGATTTGTAGTTAAATGTAGAAGAGCTAAAAATAAAGCATGGACAAAATACACTGAGGCAGGTAAATCAAAAGAAAGAAACATATTTACAATATTTGGACAAGCAGAACAATAGCCCAGAAAGTGAATAAAACAGCAAAAATAGACTTCCAAAAAAAACTTGCTCAGAGGATCAAGACAGACAGTAAATACTTCTTCTCTTATGTTAGAAATAAACAAAAAACAAAAGACAAAGTAGGCCCTCTCATAGAAAGTACAGGGAAAATAATAAGTGAGAATAGGGAGGCAGCTAATCTACTGAATCAGTACTTTGGCACAGTCTTCACAAAAGAGGACTGCTCCAAGATCCCAGAACCTATAGATATTTTCCAAAGAGACATGGATACAGGGGATTAAAAGATTCAAGATTCAATATAGCCCAAAGTCAACTCAGTTATATGCATCCCACAAGTTGAGAACAATTGCTTTCTGCCTGAACCAGTAGCATTCATACACGATTCAAATGTAAATTTCTAGGCATTATCCCAGGTCTACTATGTTGGTCTGTAACGGCTGAGGGTATCGGGTAGAATGTGTCCATATTCTAGATGGAACATTAATTTTCTGGCTACTATCATCTCAAACAACTTGCCATATATGTTCTGTAAACTGATTATTCTACAGTTACTAAGGTGCGTGGAATCCTTGCCAGACTTAGGGAGTGGGCACAGATAGCTATGACGTCATTCTTCAGATGTAAATGCCTTCTCTATGATGGTACTGACATCCTTCAAAACATTTCTTATCTCTGCCTCACCCATCTGTTCTTGCCTAGTGTAAAATGTGTGCTAACTCTGACTCAGTTATCAGGTTTACATAAGTCTCTTCCCTGATGATAGTGTCTAGAACATTGACCTTTTTATACTTGGTGCCTACTTTGATAAATTTCATCAGGGTAAATTTTCCTTACCCCACTAAAATCTAAGCTGAAGAAAATGTTTCGACCGTTCACTGTGTCTGTATATTTTGGATGTTTTAAACACATCATCATCATGAAGCATGTTCTTCGCAGAATGTCGCTCCCATCACAGCTAATCTGACAGAAACTCTTGTCAAATCTCCTCGCTCCCATCACAGCTAATCTGACAGAAACTCTTGTCAAATCTCCTCGCTCCCATCACAGCTCGCCTGACAGAAACTCTTGTCAAATCTCCTCGCTCCCATCACAGCTCGCCTGACAGAAACTCTTGTCAAATCTCCTCGCTCCCATCACAGCTCGTCTGACAGAAACTCTTGTCAAATCTCCTCGCTCCTATCACAGCTCGCCTGACAGAAACTCTTGTCAAATCTCCAGCCTGCTCCGGAGTCATGCCCAAGAATTCTTTAACATTTTGGTACTATCGCCTTCTTGGTCTGCCTCTGCCTATCTTGCCTGACACCATACCTTCCAATATCGCTGTGTCTTTTGATGTGACCAAAGTATTTCAAATTTTTATTTATGATGGAATGTATGCACCAGTTCTCTATGCCCAACGTTTCTCAGATGTCTGCATTCTTTTTTTTTTGGTCCATGGTACTCTGATAACCTGTATATAAGATTTTGACTCGAAGGACTCGATTCTCTTCCTTTAGGTTTTGGTAACTGTCCATGTTTCACTGCTGTATACTGCCACAGGAAAAAAACACAGGTTCTCAACATTTTTACTTTTGGTGGCTTGCTGGTATTCTACCTTAGTGCAGGAGCCCATAGACTGCTTGATCAATAACTAACCAAGAGAACTAATCTAGAACGTGTTTCCTAATTTCCTTGTGCACATCTCAATCTGTTTTATCTGTCTGGGTAACATGTAGATAAGATATTTCTCTTCACCTGTCATCAGGGGCATCTCCTCTTCACCTGTCACCAGGGGCTTCCCTGTTTCACCTGCCATCAGGGGCATCCCCTCTTCACTTGTTTTTTATTTTTTTATTTTTTTATTTTATGTGTTTGCCTCACTAGTTTCTACTGGCGGAGGCGCGCCTATTCCACCCCAGACTGTAGTCAATTTGGGCGATATTAAGACGCATAAACCAGTGCTTGGATGCGTGTGTGTATCTGTTTGTACCTAGCCTCGTATTTCCGTGATGTTCCTCCCGTTGTTCCTCGCTTTTGATGTTCCTAGTTGACCGCCGTAGGTATTTGCATAAATATGCACAATAGTTTTCCTGGGACCATTTTGGGATTGAGTATATTATTTTCTGTCATACTTGATTTGGATCTCTTTTTTTTTGTTTCCTGATTTCTTTCTTTCTTTTCTTTATTTGCCCTTTTCTTTTTTTTTTTCTTTTTTTTTCTTTCTATTTTATAAAAAAATATAAAACCCCATCATACATTTTATACACAATTGTGAAGATAGCAGTGTAGTGAGGTGTACAACGAGAATGAATGAGATGGAATGATTGGGAAATATAACAAAGAATATACTTGATACATAAGGATTAAGAGTACAATATAAATTAATTGAAAAGTGTCTTCCTTCTGTTGTGAGGCCCATCTGTGTTGACTTCCTTCTGTCTGGTCTTGGTGTATCAGGTTTTGCCTGCTCTCATATTTCTCCATCGCATTCATGTACTCCAACTTGTAAGCGATTCACTAATTTGTGTGTCACCTTGTAGATCCCTCATCTCACCTGTGCCCTCTAGCTCTCGCAGTCAATTATGTGTTGAATGTGTGGTAGGCTCAGGAACAGAAGAACAATAGAAAGGTAGATAATCGATTAAATAATTATAGATAAAAAAGGTTGGTTGATGTAGTAGTAGTATAATTATATTAAGTGTGGATATATAGTGGTGAGGATGCCCGCAGAAGGGATATACATATATAAACCTATAAATACACACATAAGTGTAAATTAAAATGTCCACATATATATACTCATACGTACATATCTACACGCCTACATATCTACACACCTACATATGTGCACATCTACATGTGTGCACACTGTAGCGTTCGTGATTTGTCACACCCACTTGCTACATAACCGATGGGCTAATTGTAGTGTGAGTCCGTTACATCATCAGTCGACGCATCCTCCCACTGAATCCACAAGCATCGACCACCGAACACCACGTTCAAGGCACAGGCGACATAGAAACTGTGGCCAAGCTAGAGCAATCCACCGAGTCTATCGCCACATGGGCACCTGTGTGTTAATTTACCCACAGACAACAATAGGTCAAATTTAGTAGAATGTAACCACACGAAGCACCACATTTTTAAGTCGCGAGGTATACCGCTGTCATTTTCAGATCCAACTCCGCACGTGGAAAATGAACCTTCTGCACCGCAGGAGAATAACCCCGTGTGCAGTCATCGCAGGAAAGACGAATCTTACCCATCGTCGGACTGCGCACCAAACAAAGTGTCAAGACCTGCTATGTCTCCAACAGCCCACCAAGAACGCTTAGAGATGGTTGCACATGTCAGCAGGGCATTTCTGCTCGCTCCGGCACATGGCTAGAGAGTACACGTCTGTCCTACAGGGAGACCACTCTCTTCATGTATTGAGCAAAGAGATGAATGGTATTGCCTTCCGTAAATCAGAGCCAGGAGCTGCCAATAATGCTGCCATAAAATGGGACATCCACCTCCGTAAGGCTTGTGCAAATTCATCAATTGCCCACAAAACTCACAACCCAGCATCAAGGTCTCTTTTGGGTCCAAAAAAAAAAACAAACAAACTAAGTGACAGCTGTACACACAGTTATTTTGGTATGGAAGACTGTGTGGTCATAGAATTTCAGAAAGGGTGAGCCCTTAGCACGCTCCAGGATGTCTGAGACGCCCAGCTCGTCAAGTTATCAACAAGAAAAAATTTGATATTTTGTTTCTCTAAGTACGGTGACCCTACCAATAGTAATTTTTATACTGCTGGATTCGTCACGTCCATCTACACACGATTTTTGCCGGTAAAAGCACCGCATGCTAGATCACAAATGGCTTTTGACCGATTTATTATTTTTTCCGCCGATTGGGCAAGGCCGACTTTTTTGGGGGAAAGGTGAAGTAGGTTGTTGGGAAAGACCTTTATCTTGTACATCCGCCCATTTTACTTGTTTAGGTGACAGAACTACGCTTGAATTGGAGACCAACAGTTGTGTCGATATTGTAAACACAGTATCGATTCTTTGTTATGGTTTCCATGGTTTTCCATCGGAGCGCCTAGGCCTTATCCGGGAAGGTCCAAATATTTAAATTTTTCCGAAAATTTCACATTCATCTTCTTGTATCTCAGAAACCTACAAGCACACAACAACACCGACACCAACAAGTTCTTCATTCCATTGTGTCTATAAACACAAGATAATCATACTTTTTGACCACCAAATAGAACAGTTATAATTTTTGAAATTTGCAAAATTAAAAAATGTGAGAAATTTTCAAAATCTCAATGCAGTGTGCTAAAGGTACCGCTTTTTCTATTACTTTCTCTGTTTCTTTTTTAATTGTTTGGTAAGATTTTTGGTTGTCTTCTGTTTTGTATTTCCTGTATTTCTTTAGAGCTTTTTGTCTTTTTTTAATTTGGTTAGTGCATTCCTCATTCCACCAGGGTACAGGTCTTTTGTTGTTTTTACGGTTCCAGTCTGCCTTATGGTAGTTGAAATAGGGTCTGATTGATCCAGTGTTTCGTATGTATTTTTCTTTTAAATAAATTGCTATGGGCAGGTGGTCCGATCCTGCATTATCCAGAACTTCCCATTTGATGGTTGCTAAGTTTGGAGTCATTATTGTGATGTCTATAGCCGTATCTGATCCATTTGGATTGTTATTTATTCTGGTCATTGACCCATCGTTTATTATTATTAGATTGTTTTCTTCGCAGAAGGTCATTGTTTGTTTCCCTGCCGTGTCTATCGCGCTTCCTCCCCATGCTGGATGATGTGCGTTGAAATCCCCTACTATGATTGTTTATTTGTGCTTTGATTGTTTCCATGTCATTTGTGGTGAATTTTCCTCTTGGGTTGTATATGTTTATTATTGTGATGCTCGCTGGACTACTGTCTATTTTAATGGATAGGCCTTCTAGGTTTTCGGTATTAAATGGATCCCAGTCCATTATTTTGTATTCTTCATTTACTATAAAGGCTACTCCTCTTTTCGCTCCTGTCTCTCTATCGTTCCTAACTATATTGTATTTTGGAATATTGAGTCTTTTCTTTGGGTTGAGCATGGTTTCTTGAATCGCATATATTATTGTTTCTTTTCCCAGATTGGCCAGTCCTAGGTATGGCTTAAAGTTTTTGTGTAGGCCTCTGCAGTTCCATTGTATTATTTTCATTTTGTGTTTTTTTCACTTTGCTTGTGCTACGTGGAATTGTTAGTCTTTCTTGAGGTTCAGTGGTTCAATCCGGTCCAATTCTATAAAAGTATTGTTCTGATTTGGGAGATTTCTTTTTATTTTTTTTATATTTTTTTTATTATCTATCTATTAGATTATGCTTGCAAGGTTCTGACCTTGGCTGTTTTCCACTCTTTTCCAACAAAGTTTTGATTCATCAATATTTATAAAATAGCATAAATCATATTACCTTGATTCTGCATGGGCGATGTTTTACAAACCGATACTTTACCCTGTTGCTTGTGCTTCCTGTTTTACAGCATTTCCGAATATCCTCTTCACGTCTTTGTCTCGCGCGCCTGGCTCTGAGTAGATGGATAGACCTGGGGGTCCTACTTTTTGTTTGATGTTGACCGATTCTCTTCACCTGTCATCAGAGGCATCTCCTCTTCACCTGTCACCAGGGGCATACACTCTTCACCTGTCATCAGGGACTACCCTGCTTCACCTGCCACCAGGGGCATTCCCTCTTCACCTGTTATCAGGGGCATCCCCTCTTCACCTGTCACCAGGGGCATCCCTGTGAAGTCCTGAATAGTGAAGATGAGCTGGCTTGCATTCATTGTTTGATGCATGTGCCAGAACTTGTAGAGTGTATTACCCACCCCTGCTATACGTTCATCCTACCTCTCATTTGTCTATTTCCCTTGTAACGTTGTATTTATATATTAAATAATGATAGAAAGTACATTACAGTTCATACATAAGCCAGTATCAAGATATCATCTTTGGAAGTGATAGTCAAACTCTATAAAACATTAGTTAGACCTAGATGGGAGTACTGTGTACAGATGTGGAGTCCTTATCATGGATGGTATATAAACATGCTGGAAAGGATACAAATAAGAGCGACAAAACTGATAGTGGGATTTCAGAATTATAGTTATGAGGAAAAACCAAAAAAAAACCTGTCTACAGTGTCTAGAAGAGTGAAGAATTTGAGGTGATTTAACATACGGTTTTTATGATGATCAACAGAACGGATAAATTAGACTAAAACAAGATTTTCAAAATACAGCCTCCTACAAGAACAAGAGGGTACAGTCACAAATTAATTAAAGGAAGGTTCATATTAGATACAAGGACATTTTTTTAGTTGGAAAGGGATAAATAGATTGAATGTGCATACATATATTTTTAGATCAAGTGAATGTAACAGAAACTGGTTGTATATAGACTCAGCAGAGTATTTTAAACCAGTATAAAGAAGTTAAGTTACATTAAGTTATTCAGTTATATTAAGTTATTCAGTTATATATTTTTTCATGAAGAGAGGGATACGATCAGTCTGCATTATGGAGGAAATGGTTTTCAACAGTTGGGTGAAAGTGGATAAATGTTTGGGACGGTGTGACTAGTGGCTCACAATCCGATAGTGCTGGATTCTCTCCCCAATCACAACACCGGACAGAACCGAGAAAAAGCAAATCATTTTAAAATGGAGGGGGGGGGGGGGGACCTCTCACATACAATGCAGGAAGAGACTCTCACATAAAACGGAGGAGGAGACTCTCACATAAAATGCAGGAAGGGACTCTCACATAAAATGGAGTAAGGGACTCTCACATAAAATGGAGGAGGGGACTCTCACATAAAATTGAGGAAGGGACTCTCACATAAAATGCAGGAAGGGACTCTCACATAAAATGGAGTAGGGGACTCTCACATAAAATGGAGTAGGGGACTCTCACATAAAATGGAGGAGGGGACTCTCACATAAAATGGAGTAGGGGACTCTCACATAAAAGGCGATGTCGGATTCACTTGGTAAAAATGGGCCATATAAGGACATTGTGTAGCGGACACCGCCTTGGGGAAAAGAGAAATAAGACGAACGCTCCATAGTTGTATGATGTCTATGGTTGTATGATGTAGATGGTTGTATGATGTCCATGGCTGTATGATGTCCATGGTTGTATGATGTCCATGGCTGTATGCTGTCCATAGTTGTATGATGTCCATGGTTGTATGATGTCCATGGCTGTATATTGTCCATGGTTGTATGATGTCCATGGTTGTATGATGTCCATGGCTGTATGATGTCCATGGTTGTATGCTGTCCATGGTTGTATGCTGTCCATGGTTGTATGCTGTCCATGGTTGTATGCTGTCCATGGTTGTAACATGTCCATGGTTGTATGCTGTCCATGGTTGTATGCTGTCCATGGTTGTATGCTGTCCATGGTTGTAACATGTCCATGGTTGTATGCTGTCCATGGTTCTATGCTGTCCATGGTTGTATGCTGTTCATGGTTGTATGCTGTCCATGGTTGGATGTTGTCCATGGTTGTATGCTGTCCATGGTTGTAACATGTCCATGGTTGTATGCTGTCCATGGTTGTAACATGTCCATGGTTGTATGCTGTCCATGGTTGTAACATGTCCATGGTTGTATGCTGTCCATGGTTGTAACATGTCCATGGTTGTCTGCTGTCCATGGTTGTATGCTGTCCATAGTTGTATGCTGTCCATGGTTGTAACATCTCCATGGTTGCATGATGTCTATGGTTGTATGGTGTAGATGGTTGTATGATGTCCATGGCTGTATGATGTCCATGGCTGTATGATGTCCATAGTTGTATGATGTCCATAGTTGTATGATGTCCATGGCTGTATGATGTCCATGGCTGTATGATGTCCATAGTTGTATGATGTCCATGGCTGTATGATGTCCATGGCTGTATAATGTCCATGGTTGTATGATGTCCATGGTTGTATGATGTCCATGGTTTTATGATGTACATGGTTGTATGTTCATGGTTCTATGTCTATGGTTGAAACATGTCCATGGTTGTATGCTGTCCATGGTTGTAACATGTCCATGGTTGTATGTTGTCCATGGTTGTATGCTGTCCATGGTTGTAACATGTCCATGGTTGTATGCTGTACATGGTTGTAACATGTCCATGGTTGTATGCTGTCCATGGTTGTAACATGTCCATGGTTGTATGCTGTCCATGGTTGTATGCTGTCCATGGTTGTATGCTGTCCATGGTTGTATGCTGTCCATGGTTGTATGCTGTCCATGGTTGTATGCTGTCCATGGTTGTAACATGTCCATGGTTATATGCTGTCCATGGTTCTATGCTGTCCATGGTCGTATGCTGTCCATGGTTGTATGCTGTCCATGGTTGTAACATGTCCATGGTTGTATGCTGTCCATGGTTGTATGCTGTCCATGGTTATGTGATCATGATTGTGTTATCATGGCCTTATATAATTGATTCGATGCTATGTTCTTGTAATAGATTAGATATAAGTTCTTGTAATAGATTAGATATAAGTTCTTTATGATCTTCAGACAGACACGAAAACGAACTGCCCTGTCCATGGTGTGGTGAGACTTTCACAGAAGGAAAATTGGTAAGCAGGTTTGTTCAAACTTGTATTTCTGACCATACATTTCTTTGCTGATCCATTAAATCTAATTACTACTTCCTAGAGAAAACAATCCTATATACCTAGGAATGAGATATGACAAAAGATTAACATAAGGCCCACACATAAAGGATGCTCAAAAGAAGGCCACACTCAGACTAAGGCTGATGAAAAAACCTGGCATGGACAAATTGGGGCGCAGATGCAAACACAGTCAGACAGGACTACACTGGATACGTACGGCCAACACTGGAATATGGCATAGGTGCCCATGCAACAGCGTCAAAGACCAACCTACAGAAACTAGACAAGGCACAGAATACCGGACTCAGAATTATTTCTGGTGGTATGAGAAGCACCCCAATTAGAGAACCCGAAGCGGTAGCAGGCCTCCAGAGCCTCGGTGAACGCAGAGAAGGAAAAATACTTAACCTGACAGAAAAATACAAGTGAATGAATAAACATCCAATGCAGGAAAAAGAATTTTAAAAAATCCGCATATGAAAATACAGACCAACAGCCCAACTTCACGGTGGAAGCAAAAACACCAGGTATCGACAGAAAGGGATAAGAATCAGACCATGCATTGAGAGAAAAAAAACCTTAAGGATATTGGAGACGCCTATCCTCAGCCCATGGGGACCCACGTCTACACAGATGGATCATCAGAGGAAGCATTGAGGAAGGGAGGGGAGGGATTCGTCATATTTCTACAGGATGGAACCGTTATAGGAAAAGCAAGTGCTGCCGGGGAGCCCTCGACAAATCTAAGAGCAGAGCAACAGGCAATAATTGAAGCAGTCAAACTATTGGGGGACAGCGTGGCCTAGTGGTTAAGTGGCACGGCTCACAACCAGAAGGTGCTGGGTTTGATCCCCATCACAGCACCGGCCGTTACCTCGGGGAAGCAAACCCTTAGAAAATGCAGGAGGAAGCAGACCATTACATAAAATGCATGCTGAAGTCGGATGCACACGGCCGACAGGCGCAAAATAAAAACCACAGTGTAACGCACACACGCCTTGGGGAATATATAAATAAGGCGAACGCAAAAAAAAACAAAAAAAAAACAACAAACTATTGGATGAAAAGGGGTTAAAGGATAACAGATTAGTGTTTTTGTGTGACTGCATGGAAATTTTGCAGGCCACACAAAGAGAACTGCGAAATAATATGGAAATAGAAACCCTAAACAAACTCTCAGACCACAATAGAATCACCCTCCAGTGGATTCCAGCTCATTGCGGCATACCTGGGAATGAATGGGCGGACAGGCTAGCCAGGGAGGGAAGACATAGAGAACAATTCACCCACCCAGTGTCACTGCCAGAAGTCAAGGCAAACATTTAAAAAATAAATATAAACAACAGTGGATAGAGAGAACAAACAGTTAATACCCACAGGACCCAATCAATAGACTGAATAGGAAACAGTATGACACAATTTCCCGCCTCATAACAGGTCATTGTAAACTAAATGCACACATGCATAAAATGAAAGCAGCACAGACTGCACAATGCACATGTCAGAGAGGACCCCAGACTCCAGAACACATCCTGCAAACATGTCCACTGCACCAAGGCTTCCGTGAGAAGACCTGTCTTGAGGAGAGAAACATACAAGACAAACTGTGGGGAACCAATGAGGATCTGCGACCGACGTGTCACTTCACGGAGGCAGCCCAACTGGTGGCATAAAACGAACATACGAAACCGAACGCAAAGAAGAAGAAATCTAATTCTTAGTCGCTTCTCTACTACTCTAGCGGAGAAACTTGCAATCGGATGTGCAGACAAACAAGTGATTGTCTGTGACGCCAGGATTTAAACACACAAGTGATTGTCTGTGACGCCAGGATTTAAACAAACAAGTGATTGTCTGTGACGCCAAGATTTAAACAAACAAGTGATTGTCTGTGACGCCAGGATTTAAACAAACAAGTGATTGTCTGTGACGCCAGGATTTAAACAAACAAGTGATTGTCTGTGACGCCAGGATTTAAACAAACAAGTGATTGTCTGTGACGCCAGGATTTAAACAAACAAGTGATTGTCTGTGACGCCAGGATTTAAACAAACAAGTGATTGTGGTATTCTTATCCTGACGTGCTGTAACTTATAGACCGGCGAGTTTAACGAGCATAGTTGGTTAGAGTCAATAATCAAAGAAAACATTGTCAAGCATTTAGACAAGTTTAATTTAATCCGATATAGTCAGCCTGGGTTTACTAGAGGAAGATCGTGCTTAACATATCTATTAGAATTCACGGAGGAGGTTACTAAAATGTTAGGAAAAGGGGAGCCAGTGGATGTTATTTATCTAGGTTTTGCTAAGGCCTTTGATAGAGTACGTCATCAAAGATTATTTCGAAAGTTAAAATCACATGGAATAGGCGGGGAAGTTGCCAAATGGATTGAAAATTGGTTAACGGGAAAAAGGCAGAGAGTGGTCTTTCTTACATATTTCCGGTTGTTCAAGATGGTGGTGTGTTCGAATTGACAGTACCTCTCAAGCAAACAGCAAGAGAAAGCTGGAAAAATAAAACGGAAAGTCTAAACCTGGACAAAGACGGGAACAAGCTATGGAAGCTAGTCAGAGCCATGAACGACGAAACCCCATCAAATAAACAAATTACTATCAAGCAGGGCGAGAACTTGATCACAGGTAAGAAAGCCGCAAACGCCTTTGTCGATCACTATGCCAGAGCAAACCACATCGAGGTCCCTGCAGATAAGCATACAGACATTAGCGAAGAGCTAAAGGGACACGAAAACATGAATACGGCACCTGAAGAGCACATGATGGCCAAACTAACAATGCGCGAAATGGAAGAGGCTATGAGAACACTAAAGAAAAGGAAATCTCCCGGAAAAGACGGGATAACAAACGAAATGCTGATGGGGCTGGGCCAAACAGCGAAGAGGAAACTGCTATCGGTCCTGAACCAAAGCTGGAAAAGGGGAATTGTACCACAGGCATGGAAAGACGCAATACTGGTACCAGTACCAAAAACAGGAAAGGACAAAACAGATCCAAATGGATACAGGCCCATAAGCCTACTGAGCTGTGTCGGCAAGCTGATGGAACGGATGATAAACACCAGACTGATGTGGCATCTGGAAGAAAAACGAATACTAATTCCACAGCAAGCCGGCTTTAGACAGCACAGATCCACTGAGGACCAGGTCATCCTCATAGCCCAGGAGATAGAAGATGCCTACCAGGCACAGAAACACACAGTAGCTGTTTGGGTGGATCTGGAAAAGGCATTTGACAAAGTCTGGAAAGATGGACTTAGAGTCAAGCTAAGAAGAAGTGATGTTTGTGGGAAGATGTACAAGTGGATCAACCACTACCTCAAACAAAGAACGGCCAGAGTCCAAGTACAAGGGCAGATGAGCAAAAAGGTGACACTCGAGCAGGGAGTACCCCAAGGGGGAGTATTGTCACCCACACTCTTCCTGGTATATATAAACGATATTACAGAGAATATACCAAGAAGAGTCCATAGCTCAATGTTTGCAGACGATCTGGCTATGTGGACCTCTGAAAAAAATCTCACCATAGCAAGAAATCGGATGCAGACGGCCCTAACATCGCTGGAAGAGTGGGCGAACTCATGGCTGGTCAAAATAAACGAGGAGAAAACCACATGCACAATATTCTCGCTTTCATTAAAACCCCAAAGTACCAAATTAAGTCTAAATGGCAAATTCCTGCAGCCAAACGACAACCCAACCTATCTGGGAGTCACATTTGATCGGCGCATGACATGGAAAAGTCAGATTGAGAGAAACCGAATGAAAGCCAGAGAAAGAATGGCAATCATGAGGAAACTTGCTGACACAAGCTGGGGAGCAGACGAAGGCATACTAAAGAAACTGTACACTGGAAGAGTGAGACCAGTTCTCGAGTATGGCATTGCGGCATGGACAACAGCAGCAAAGGCGAACTTCGATAAAGTTAGCAAACTTCAAAACCAAGCCATGAGAGTTATAACAGGAGGCATGAAGTCAACACCAATTGTAGAACTTGAAAAGATTACAAAACTGCAATCCATGACCGATAGAAGAGACTGCAGAGCCCAGCTGCAGTCAGAGAAACTCCGAAGACTGACCGACCATCCAATGCACCAGAGACTAAACAATTTGGGAAATGGGAAACTAAAGCGGAGAAACTTTGCAGAAATAGCCAAAGCAAAGATGCACGAAGATCCCATAAACGCACTAACAACACCAAAACCCATCACTACTGTACGAAAACCTACTTGGAGGCAGGATATATTTCCAGAGGTGGTAGAAAATATACCAGGTATTGCAAACAAAAACTGCCAGACTGAAAAAGAAAGGAGAGATACTACCCTAAGCTTCATAACGAAAAGCTACCCAAGCATGGACTGGACCCATGCATACACCGACGGTTCTGTAACAAACACAACACAGAACGGAGGGGCAGGAGCATTTCTGAACCTACCAAATGGCAGAAAAATAACACTGGCATTCGCTACTGGTAAGTACACAAGCAATTTCAGAGCGGAGGCACAGGCACTGAGGGCGGCAGTGGAAGAAATGGTGACACACAGTGAAAATGAGAGCCAGATAGTCCTGCTGACAGATGCTCTCGCCGTAGTCACAGCGCTAAAAAGCCAGAAAAACACTGAGCTTAATGACTTAAGAGCAGCACTTTGCAAACTGTGCCAGCAGTCCGCACTAAAAAGGGTAGTGGTACAGTGGGTACCATCACACTGCAACATCCAAGGCAACGAGGAGGCAGACAGACTGGCAAAAGAAGGTGCAAGACTACCACAAACAAATACCAGTATGACGTATGAAGAGTCAAAACGGCTTATCAAAGCCAGATACATGACCAAATGGGAAACCGAACATACTGGTTACACCCAAAACGATGCCTATTACCAGTTGAACCGAAGAGAGCAGGTCGTTGTCTTCAGACTTCGCACTGGCCACAACAGACTGAGGTACCACCTATTCAACAAATTGAAGATAGGGTGTACCGACGAATGCCCGTGCGGTACTGGTAAAATGACCGCTGAACATCTGCTGCAGAACTGCCCGACATACGAAGATCAGAGAGAGCAGATGTGGCCATTACCAGTGGAACTGCAAGACAAGCTCTATGGCAGTGTCGACAGCCTCAGGATGACCGCCGCTTTTTTCGAAAAAATAATGGTTACTGTCTGACTGCGGACGCAGAAGAAGAAGAAGAAGAATTGACAGTACAGAAATCTATTTTTCAGATAACTATTAGTGTTGAGAATTAATTTGTGTAAAAATAACGTAGCTGTAATTGTAGTTTACTGTAGCTTACGTATTTTCAAATATAGAGGTCTGCTTGTAACAGTTAGTGAGCGACTTGACAGAATCAAATAGCGTGGTATAGTGAGCGGTAGTAACAATCTGTAAGTGGTATAGTGAGCAGTAGTAACAATCTGTAAGTTAGTAGTATAGTGAGCGGTAGTAACAATCTGTAAGTTAGTAGTATAGTGAGCGGTAGTAACAATCTGTAAGTTAGTGGTATAGTGAGCAGTAGTAACAATCTGTAAGTTAGTAGTATAGTGAGTAGTAGTAACAATCTGTAAGTGGTATAGTGAGCAGTAGTAACACTCTGTAAGTTAGTGGTATAGTGAGCAGTAGTAACACTCTGTAAGTGGTATAGTGAGCAGTAGTAACAATCTGTAAGTGGTATAGTGAGCAGTAGTAACAATCTGTAAGTTAGTGGTATAGTGAGTAGTAGTAACAATTTGTAAGTTAGTGGTATAGTGAGCAGTAGTAACAATCTGTAAGTGGTATAGTGAGTAGTAGTAACAATTTGTAAGTTAGTGGTATAGTGAGTAGTAGTAACAATTTGTAAGTGGTATAGTGAGCAGTAGTAACAGTCTGTAAGTGGTATAGTGAGCAGTAGTAACAGTCGGTAAGTGGTATAGTGAGTAGTAGTAACAGTCTGTAAGTGGTATAGTGAGTAGTAGTAACAGTCTGTAAGTGGTATAGTGAGTAGTAGTAACAGTCTGTAAGTGGTATAGTGAGTAGTAGTAACAGTCTGTAAGTTAGTGTACTGTGTAAATTTAGTGCAGGCCTCAGGGTTAGGGTTAGGGTTAATGAAGTAAACGTTTTATGTAGGGTATGTAGAGTAGAAGAAAGGCAGGCTCGAATGAAGTGCGATATTAGGAAAAATGAGAAGAGATTGGAGGAGATAGATAAGAAGGAGATCAAATAGAAGAGAAACAAGAGAAGAGGACGTTTTCAAGAAGCTTCAGTTTGGTAGTCGAGGTGATAAAATAAAACCAATGTCAGTTAGGTACGGGTTGTCAGTTAGGAATGGGTTGTCAGTTAGGTGTGGGTTGTCAGTTAGGTATGGGTTGTCAGTTAGGTATGGGTTGTCAGTTAGGTATGGATTGTCAGTTAGGTGTGGGTTGTCAGTTAGGTGTGGGTTGTCAGTTAGGTATGGGTTGTCAGTTAGGTATGGGTTGTCAGTTGGATATGGGTTCGAGAAGGTAATAGGAATTGGAAGTAAGGGAGATTCTAGTGAGGAAACAGTTCACAGGACAGAGAGCTTTGCTGAGAAGTATGCGGCCGAAGATGGATGTGTTGGACCAAAAGGTGCAAATATCGCAGTCAAACTGTAAACTAGCGACACAACGCATTTCATTCTTCGGACTAAATCCTGTTACTTCCGAAACCCTGTTCAGGGCTTGGTAGCGGGAGATTGAGAATGAACGCAGAAGAAGAAGAAGAGAGAAGTATGCAAATATAGGTGAGGGTTCAGTATTGGTAGTAGGAGATTCAATGATGAGGGAGGTTGGCAGACATTTGTCTAAGCAACATAAAATGTTTGAAAAAATGGAAATTGGGGAGCAAAAATTGAGGACATAGAGGGGAGAATAAAGAGGATAGGTGACAGAGCAAACAGACATGTTGTGGTATTGGTAGTAACTAATAATGTAAAGAGAGATGGTACAGAAATAATTATGGAAAGATACAAGAGTCTTACGGGAACACTTAAGTAAAAAAAGGTCAGAAAGGTCACAATGATGGGAATTTTAGACAGAGCAGATGGGTCAGATTATCTAGATAGCAAGATAATAGGTAACATCCTTAGGTTATAGGTGATGTGTGCGGACATGGGAATGGAATTTATTGATGTGAAAGTAGACACAAGTAGACACCCTCCATCCAGTCAACACAGTTGCCCACAAAGTATGAGACTAAAGATAGGCCTAAAATAGGGTGCTATAGAGGATGTAGTCAAATGGGAGAGTTTGGGTCAGAGAAGTGGGAATTAAGTAGCGGAAAAGCAAACATTAAAATGATGCAGCAAAAGCAAAAAGTGAAAAAACTTCAAAATTACAAACTAAAATGTTTTTTTATGCAAATGTGAGAAGCATAGTAAATAAAAGAGAAGAATTGGAACTGTATGTAGAAGAAGAAAAACCAGATATAATGGGGTTAACAAAATCATGGACATGTGAGGAGATTGCAGATAGTGAACTTGAAAAAGAGGGATATACAATGTTTAGGAAAGATAGGATAGTTGGAGACAAGACTAAGGGAGGTGGCGTTTTATTATACTATATAAATTATGTTTATATAACGATGAACGATGATTTATCATGTGGTAACAAAAATGAAAGTGTATGGGGAGAAATAGAAAGTGGGGGTGAAAAAACAGTGATTGGAGTGTGCTATAGATGTCCATCAAGTCAAAAAGAGGAAGATGAGGAGCTGATTAGTAGCATAGCAAAGGCAAGTAAAGGGAAATTATTATTAATGGGAGATTTCAACTTTCCAGAAATAAAATGGGATATGGCAGAAGCACTTGTAGTCAAAACCTTTTGTTAAGTGCATAACTGAAAATCTTTTAATTCAACATGTAGAAGCATCCACCAGAGGCAAAAACACACTCGATTTAGTTTTTACTACAGAGGAAAATATGATTGAAAACGTTACCGTTGGGGAACTGTTTGGTTCACATGACCATCAAATCATCCGTTGGGATCTTATTGCAGGGAAAGAAGTAAACATAAACACACGAACATACGACTACTCTAAGACAGATGTTAATAAGATGAAAGAGGCAGTGAGCCACATAATCTGGAAAGATATTGTCGGAGAACATATATTGAAAAAGAGTGGGAGAGTTTCAAAACAGTTCTAGAAAAGCTAAAAGAGGAATGTGTTCCATGTAGGGATGTAAACCCCAAGCGTAAAAAGTGAATAACTAGATGGTTTGTAAAATGTAGAAGAGGTAAAAATAAAGCATAACAAATTTTTTATAGGCAGGTACAGCAGAAGTAACATATTTAAAATAATTGGACAAGCAGAACATAGTTCAGAAAGTGAATAAAACTGAGAAAAAAAAAAAAAGACTTCGCAAAAAAACTTGCTCATAGAATCAAGACTGATAGTGAAAGCTTTTTTTTATGTTAGAAATAAACAAAGAATGAAAGACAAAGTAGGCCCTCTCATAGACAGTACACAGAAAATAATAAGTGAGAATAGGGAGACAGCTAATCTACTCAATCAGTACTTTGGCACAATCTACACAAAAAGATGACTGCTCCAAGATGCCAGAGCCTATAGATATTTTTCAAAGTGTTCAGAGACACTGTGTTCAGTGTCGATGATATGTCTGGCCTGAGGGCCTCACCATCAGATCTTTGCGTTTCGTTTCTCTCGACTGTCATAAGTTTCTTGGCATTTTACATCCAGTTGTTTGCCATTGCTTTCTGAACGTTGTTCTGGCCGCGTACCAACTATGGTCTCTTGTGCGCCCTTAGCCGGATACCAGGCGTTTCCAGCTCCTGCTTTTAGAGTCGTTGTCGACCAGGTCGATTTTCCACCTCTTCTACCAGCAGCTGTGTGTACTAGTCAGGGGTGGACTCCCCTTCCGCCTCCAGCTGTATGTACTAGTCAGGGGTGGACTCCCCTTCCGCCTCCAGCTGTGTGTACTAGTCAGGGCTGGACTCCCCTTCGTATCGTTTCACTCACGTAGTTTAGCCGGCCAGCCAAAGCCGTTGCCCAGGAGATAGCGATGCCGTACACAGGCAGACTTTAGGAACCATACGTCAGCGTGACAGAAGTGGGGAAACCGAATAGGATCCGGGTCATCAAGGTTGTGGCTGCCTCTCACCTCTCACCTCTCACCATCACTTACACACTTCTGTCCTACCCTCCTAAAAAGACGTTAAGTTAAGTTAAATACTCGCGAGTGTAAGTCTTCTCGTGACAACTGTTGTTCGTCCATCGTAAACGATAAGGACCACTTTGTCAGCATTCACTGTCAGCATTCACTGTTCACATGAGTTCCAAGATGGCTAAATAAGCCAATAGGAGGCTTGAATTGTCTGCTGTACTTACAACAGGGAAAAAAGACACCTACCTTGCACCGAGGTTGAAGAAGTGTTGATGTGAGCAGACTTTCTGAACGATAGTATCTGAATAGTCTCATTTATTCTTGATGCCTCGTGTCTCTGAATACCCTAAGCAATAGTGCTGCGTCAGTCTGCTGGAGATTGGTGGAGATTATTTCCCGGTCATCATGGTTAATTCCGCACTGGATCAGTGATCTCTTAAGTGTATCCTTGTAACTTCTCCGCTGCCAACCGCTTGCTACCTTGCCATTTTGCAGTTCACTATAGAGCAGCTCTTTTGGTAGGCAATTATTAAACTACTACTAATCTATGTAACCATAACTACTATATTCAAGCCGGAGAGTAAAGTTTGGTCATTTGACAAGAATGCACTATGAACAGCCTGCAGCTAAATGATACTACATGGAGGTACTAAGTTGTGGAGCAAGGGGTCGGCCAAGGCGAAGTTGGATAGAGAAGATAAAAAAGTTCAACATGTCGACTACACAAGCCTCCAACCTGGCGCATACCTCCTTTCTGCGACGCTGCAAGGCAAGAGTAGTAGGACATTCTGCCTCTCCGCTACACCACAAGGCAAGAGCAGGAGGACATTCTGCCTCTCTGCTACACCACAAGGCAAAAGCAGGAGGACATTCTGCCTCTCTGCTACACCACAAGGCAAGAGCAGGAGGACATTCTGCCTCTCTGCTACACCACAAGGCAAGAGCAGGAGGACATTCTGCCTCTCTGCTACACCACAAGGCAAAAGCAGGAGGACATTCTGCCTCTCTGCTACACCACAAGGCAAGAGCAGTAGGACAGAAGAAGAAGAATATTATACCAATGTCAGTACAAGAAATGAAATCTATTAAAGGTAGCCAAGATGTCAGCTCTTTCATTGACATCGTCTAGTTTGATAATGGCTGTAAATCCACACAAACCCGCTGAGTCAACAGAAGACATTGCCCATGCTCAGATTAAAAGCTATTGGCTTGATTCACATCATGGAACACATATCTATCCGCAGATCATATCCCCATATTGGAAGTAAGACTTTTTATAAGCAGATACCTTGAGGTTGGAAATAACAAAAGAAAAGGATAATGCTTCATAAAAGCGAATTCATTGCAACTGCACACACCCATATGTTCTCAGTCCCTTTCATTTCACCTTCTTCTTCTTGTGAGCACATCATAGATGTAAACACCATCAGGTGAGTTTCCCCATCTTGTGAGCACATCATAGATGTTAACACCATCAGACGAGTTTCTGCGATGAACTCGACCCTTGACTGTAGTTGCTTTTTAGCCCCATACAGTTTTGGTTGTAGTGTCCAATCATTTGACCAGTGTATCCTCTTTAACTGACCAAACAGAGAACGGTCCTGGAAAACGTGCTCGGTAGTTTGTTCGTCTGTCCCACATGTGCACAGCGGCCAAGCAGACAGTCGAAGCCTGTACATGTGTTTATTCAGTCTATTGTGCCCAGTCCTGAGGCGAAGAATGATAGTCTGTCCCTGCCGGTCAAGGGTGTGGTAGTCATCTTAGGGTTGGTTCTATTCTCTCCTAACAGGCTGGACAACTCTCTCTTTCTCCAAGTATATAATATCGCTGTCTCCTTGTTCACATTCTCCTCCCCTCCTTGCAAGCCCATCTGCCTTCTCATTTCCAGGCACGCCACAGTGGGATGGTAGCCACTGGAGCATAGTTCGCTTTCCAGCAGCTACCCTACCCAGTTCACTTCTCAGAAGCCAGAGTTTACCACCCTCAAGAGCTTGCAGCACAGATAATGCCCATGTGAAGATGGCGACGTGGTGACAGCACAGATAATGTGTCTGTGAAGGTGACGACTTGGTGACAGCACAGATAATGTGTCCGTGAAGGTGACGACTTGGTGACAATCAGAATTACTGTTCTAGATCATGTTGTCAGCCTGTTTGAGACCTTGTACCTTAGCTGTATAGTTGGAGCAGAACCTACCAGCGGGAACACGCCTTGTCTCTCAATGGTCCTCAGGGTATGTTCTAAAGATACTAGCGCCTCCATTCTTGTCGGCATTTGTTGCTGATCCACCGGCGTAGGCATGTATTCACGATTGTTTAGGATAGCTTTCTTCGATCATAGTGTAGCAGTTCGCTTTTGCAGCTCGCTGTAGTCGTGTCCAGTCGTGAGACCAGTGACTGATGTATTTATCTGTACGGTTTCATTGTCCTCTTCCCATGGTTTTGGGTTTAGGGTGGGCTTCAGTGGTGTTATCTGCATGGGTAGGTCTGTTTGGTGCTGTCTTCATGGGTAGGTCTGTTTGGTGCTGTCTCCATGGGTAGGTCTGTTTGGGGCTGTCTTCATGGGTAGGTCTGTTTGGTGCTATCTTCATGGGTAGGTCTGTTTGGTGCTGTCTTCATGGGTAGGTCTGTTTGGTGCTGTCTTCATGGGTAGGTCTGTTTGGTGCTCTTCATGGGTAGGTCTGTTTGGTGCTGTCTTCATGGGTAGGTCTGTTTGGTGCTGTCTTTATGGGTAGGTCTGTTTGGTGCTGTCTTCATGGGTAGGTCTGTTTGGTGCTGTCTTCATGGGTAGGTCTGTTTGGTGCTGTCTTCATGGGTAGGTCTGTTTGGTGCTGTCTTCATGGGTAGGTCTGTTTGGTGCTCTTCATGGGTAGGTCTGTTTGGTGCTGTCTTCATGGGTAGGTCTGTTTGATGCTGTCTTAATGGGTAGGTCTGTTTGGTGCTGTCTTAATGGGTAGGTCTGTTTGTTGCTGTCTTCATGGTTAGATCTGTTTGGTGCTGTCTTGATGGGTAGGTCTGTTTGGTGCTGTCTTGATGGGTAGGTCTGCTTGGTGCTGTCTTCATGGGTAGGTCTGTTTGGTGCTGTCTTGATGGGTAGGTCTGCTTGGTGCTGTCTTCTGAGTCCTTTCCCCCGGTGTACAAAGCTGCCTCGTTTAAGACCCCCCAAAGCCAAATCGTCTAGTCCTGCCTCCATTGGGTGGCTGTAGCAAACCGTTGTACTTTTCCATCTGGATCATACTCTTTGTGTCTCTTCTATGGGGCAGTGTCTGTAATCCAGTAACTTTCTGTATCTCTAAAATCGGCCAAGTTTTCCCTGCATCTGAGCGCAACCATATGGACTCGGTCCCTTTCATTGCTGAAAGTGTCGACAACTGAGCGCGATCTCCGTAGTTCCTGCTGCGACTCAGATATTGTCTGCCGACCTCGTCAGGTACCAATTTATAGTTAGGTCGACAGGAAGAAGCCATCATACCATGAAATGACCGGTCTGTTATACTGTTCCCAATAAGATTTGAACCTGGTTAACCGAGCTGCCAACCCAACCACTAGACCACGGAATCTTTAGTAAGAAAATAAGAAAGTCAAACATGTGTTTTTGTCCACCTTACATATTGGAAGCAGTGACGACTTCCGGTCCAATTCTTAGTTTCAGCATGAAGAAAAATGTGGCAAGTTTGGGCTCAGTGCTGATGAAGATGATGGTGAAGATAGTGACAGCGATGAGAGACGTCTGACGTTCTTGAGACAGCCTCGCCCCTTCAGGAAGCCAGCTTGGCAGTGCCAGCACGAAGATCTGATTAGTCGAATTCAACGGGACAAGATCAACCACAGACATCAACCTGCTTGACATGTTACTAACAAACAGCCAATACCAACCATGTTATAGGTGCACAGTATTGAATGTTTAACACTCTGATATCTATTTGATTGACTTGTTCAAAGCAATGCCAGGAAACTTCCTGACAAGAAATGCAATGGAAGACCATCTCTTTGTGTTGTACGTGTTCTATCACTAAAAGCTGTTGTTCTTTTTGCATGTTAACGTTTGTTTCTCTCTGTAATATCTGCTAAAACTAATCTTGTATTTGTTATATCTGCTAAAACTAATCTTGTATTTGTTATATCTGCTAAAACTAATCTTGTATTTGTTATATCTGCTAAAACTAATCTTGTATTTGTTATATCTGCTAAAACTAATCTTGTATTTGTTATATCTGCTAAAACTATTCTTGTATTTGTTATATCTGCTAAAACTAATCTTGTATTTGTTATATCTGCTAAAACTATTCTTGTATTTGTTATATCTGCTAAAACTAATCTTGTATTTGTTATATCTGCTAAAACTAATGTTGTATTTGTTATATCTGCTAAAACTAATCTTGTATTTGTTATATCTGCTAAAACTAATGTTGTATTTGTTATATCTGCTAAAACTAATCTTGTATTTGTTATATCCGATAAAACTATTGTTGTATTTGTTATATCCGCTAAAATTGTTGTATTTGGTATATCCGCTAAAACTATTGTTGTATTTGTTATATCCGCTAAAACTAGTGTTGTATTTGTTATTACCGCTAAAATTGTTGTATTTGTTATATCCGCTAAAACTAGTGTTGTATTTGTTTTATCCGCTAAAACTATTGTTGTATTTGTTATATCAGCTAAAACTATTGTTGTATTTGTTATATCCTCTACAATGATGGTTATATTTGTTATATCCGCTAAAATGATTGTTATATTTGTTATATCTGCTAAAATTTTTGTAACAATGGTATGTATTAGGGAGTAGAATGTAACAGGACCCAAGACTAGGAAAGCATAGATGGTAGAAACAAGAGTTGATTTTTGGGAACACCACGATGAAAACAAAGCCATTGAATTGCGGAGTTACCGGTAGCGATAAGTCAAGGAGACATGTCTAGACAACTTGGCTAGGACAGGAGGGCAGGATCCAAATATGATTGACAGATGTCCGGTCGGCTCAGAGCCAGCATTGTGGTTTGATGGGGACGAGAATGGTTTCTTTAAATGACAGATCAGAGTAGATTTGAGACGATTCGATTTCGAGGGAAGATCTAGAAGGCTCGCTCATTATACTCCATGGGCATTGCGTTTGTGCCTTTTGGAGTGTAATGGTGACTCATTTATAATCGAAGAGAACATATCTGTAATGAGCGCTCTTATCTATGGGGCGAAAGATAAGAGAGCACGTACGCATACAGCGGTGAACAGACCATATCTATAGTCGGCACAGTGAGCGCTCTGATCTGTCTGGGCGAAAGATATTGGAGAACGTGCGTATACAGTGAGATGTATAGGAAGCAGACGCACGTATATAGTAAGAAGCTGCCATTACACGAGCCAGAACCAGGGACCACTAGAGATCAAAATCAGCACCAACTGCAACGATGGGCACACGCTATTCCAGACAGTTAAAGAATATAGGACGAGATTTGAATAGCGTTTCATTTGTATATTAGATTAGACCACAGAGCTGGGTTTAATAGTTTCATGGATTCCATCTAGTTCATTTTAATATTCCATGAGTTAGAAAGATTCATATGTGTTTAGTAATGAATGTTAAGTTGTTATCAATGTGTAACAATTACTCTTTTTGTAATGCATTAATATCTGATTTATGTTTAACGGAAGTTTTATCGTTTTGCTGCGAGGGAGTCTTAGCATTTTGCTGTGAGGGAGTCTTAGCGTTTTGCTGTGAGAGTCTTAACGTTTTGCTGTGAGGGAGTCTAAGCGTTTTGCTGTGAAGGAGTGTTTCGTCCAGTATTCAACATTGTGACACTCTAGCTCACAATCTTTAAGCAGATTTATTACATTATTGTTGTTGAATTTGTTGCAGCTACTAAAACTATTGTTATTCTATTAGTTGTAGCTACTAAAACTCTTGTTGTTGTATTAGTTGTAGCTACTACAATTATTGTTGTTGTATTTGAAATACCCATTGAAACTATTGTTGTTGTATATAAAACTATTGTTGCTCTGAGCCATATATACCAAAACTATTGTTGTTCCATTTTATACATTTAATTAAACTATTGTTGTTGTATATAAAACTGTTGTTGTATTTGTTATATCTGCTAATACTATTGTTTGATTTTATCCCTGGATTCTGGAAGAACCCATTTTTGCAACCAGTTTCTCGAGCTAGAGTCTTCGATCATTGAAGGACCACTATTCCTCCAACAGTCAAACTGCTTTCTAGATCAATCTCAATTCGTACTCAGACAAACCTTCACACATCTGATCAGATCTTGTACCCAGACAAACCTTAACACTTACATGTGATCAGATCTTGTACCCAGACAAACCTTCACACTCGCATGTGATCAGATCTCGTACCCAGACAAACCTTCACACATGTGATCAGATCTCGTACCCAGACAAACATTCACACTCGCATGTGATCAGATCTCGTACCCAGGGAAACCTTCACACTAGCATGTGATCAGATCTCGTACTCAAACAAACCTTCACACTGGCATGTGATCAGATCTCGTATCCAAACAAACATTCACACTCGCATGTGATCAGATCTCGTACCCAGACAAACCTTCACACATGTAATCAGATCTCGTACGCAGACAACCCTTTACACTAGCATGTGATCAGATCTCGTACCCAGACAAACCTTTACACATGTGATCAGATCTCGTTCTCAGACAAATCTTCACACTAGCATGTGATCAGATCTCGTACCCAGACAAACCTTCACACAAGCATGAGATCAGATCTTCTACCGAGACACACCTTCACACTAGCATGTGATTATATCTTGTACCCAGACAAACCTTCACACTAGCATGTGATCAGATCTCGTACCCAGAGAAACCTTCACACTCGCATGTAATCAGATCTCGTACCCAGAAAAACCTTCACACTCGCATGTGATCAGATCTCGTACTCAGACAAACCTTCACACTAGCATGTGATCAGATCTCGTAACCATAGAAACCTTCACTCTCGCATGTGATCAGTTCGTGTATCCAGACAAACCTTCACACTAGCATGTGATCAGATCTCGTACCAAGACAAACCATCACACTAGCATGTGATCAGATATTGTACCCAGACAAACCTTCATCTAGCATGAGATCAGATCTCGTACCCAGACAAAGCTTCACACTAGCATGTGATCAGATCTTGTACCCAGACAAACCTTCACCTTTGCATGTGATCAGATCTTGTACCCAGACAAACCTTCACCTTTGCATGTGATCAGATCTTGTACCCAGACAAACCTTCACACTTGCATGTGATCAGATCTTGTACCCAGACAAACCTTCACCCTCGCATGTGATTATATCTTGTACCCTGACACACTTTCACACTCGCATGTGATCAGATCTCGTACCCAGACAAACCTTCACACTCGCATGTGATTATATCTTGTACCCTGACACACTTTCACACTCGCATGTGATCAGATCTCGTACCCAGACAAACCTTCACACTAGCATATGATCAGATCTTCTACCCAGACACACCTTCACACTAGCATGTGATTGTATCTTGTACCCAGACAAACCTTAACACTAGCATGTGATCAGATCTTGTACCCAGACAAACCTTCACATTCGCATGTGATCAGATCTTGTACCCTGACACACCTTCACACATGTGATAAGATCTCGTACCCAAACAAACCTTCACACTAGCGTGTGATCAGATCTCGTATTCAGACAAACCTTCACACATGTGATCAGATCTCGTAACCAGAGAAACCTTCACACTAGAGTATGTAAATTCTATATGTATGTATCTTGTAGCTATCATGTATGTAAAGTACTATCTAACCTAGTTGACGTGCCGTTTGGATGGGTTGAGTCTACAAATGTTGTTTCTGTGCCCTCGGGATATGGTTTTCTGTATGTATCTTGTAGCTATCATGTATGTAAATTCTATCTAACCTAGTTTACGTGCCGTTTGGATGGGTTGAGTCTACAAATGTTGTTTCTGTGCCCTCGGGATATGGTTTTCTGTATGTATCTGATAGGGCATGCACGTCTAGAATGTGCTGTAATGTGTCGTTTATTTTCTTTGGGTGTGATGTGTCTAGTTGGTTGAGGATACAATTGAAATCCCAGCTCATGATGATAGTGTGTCTGTTGTAGGTTGCCATAGAATGTGTTGAGCTTTGTCCTGTCTGCAGGGGCGTTTATATTCACTAGTGTGTGGGTGTCATTGGGATCGTATGTGCTTTTTATGTCCGTTATTTGTACCCTGCCCTGAGTGTCTCTGTGGGTGTGTGTTACCTCCCACTCATCTGATGTCTGTAGTGTTGCTACCCCTGCGTTTGTACCGAGACTGAACCATGCGCGGGCTATTCCTAACTGGATTGTGAGTTGGTGTGCCTGCATGTCTTGACTGGTGTGTGTTTCTTGTAGAAAGATGAAGATGTTTGCCTCACTAGTTTCTACTGGCGGAGGCGCGCCATTTTCCACCCCAGACCGTAGTCCATTGGACGATATCAGGACGCATAAACCAGTGCTTGGATGCATGTGTGCATCTGTATGTACCTATTCTAGGTTTGTGCGCCCTCAGAAGCTAGCCCAACCAAACTGCAATCGAAGGGCTTTACCACGAGGGCGCGTGTGAAAGTTGTGCAAGGGTGTGACTGTGGGATAGAGTCAAATGAAACAGAGTGAGGTGAGAGGGGAGAGAGAAGAGTGGCCCACAGGGTGAGCCTGAGCCGGCCCAGTGTGTCTCATGAAGTCTGGTTTGTGTCTGTGTATTAGGGATATTGTGTGTTTTAGTTTAGTTCTCAAGCTTCTAATGTTGAGTGATATTATGTATAGTTTATTTGTTGATGCCATTTGTGTGTATGTGTGTTGTGTCGGTCGTTGTAGTGTGTGTAAAGTGATGTAGGTATTAGTGGGTTAAGGACTTCTTTATACCTACAATGAATATATATATATATATATTAGATCATTTCTGAACATCTAAATAAATACATTCAAGGGATGTAACCCATATAAGAAATATTTCATTTTCGAACGCCGCACACAGTTATACCGCTTTTGTCCTGCAGTTTGAAGAAATGCATAAAAGCGTGCACCGTACTCCCCATAAGACCTTGGCGCGACAGAAAGCGTGACGTAGAGTACACAAGCCGGAATAACGGTCATTTTGGATTGTATAGGAGATTTAGATATTTTGAAAGTGAAAGAAAGATATCAGATTGTGAGTAAAGAAAGCTGTTATTATAGAGAATAAAGGAGAGCTCTGATTTGTGCTGCTTGGAATGAAAGGGAGAGCAAAGGGTATCCCGACAACGTGGGACGAAAGAGCGTATTGAGACATAGTGGTAGTCAGGTAGAGGTTTCTTCTGAGATCCGAAGTAGGAGTAGGAAAGAGCTAGGTACTAGAAGGGTTTGCAAAAACTCAGTTTCCTGAATTTATAGAAATATCACAAGCTATTTATTCTAAATGTCAAATATGTTCCTCATCAGGGATCTCAAAGTCCATAGCAAAGAAAGGGCTGTCGTCAATGGAGAGGTTGTTGATGGCATGTGTCCATAGATCTTTGGTATGGAGCTGGTCTGCTCTGTTTATCTGTTTTGTTGTCTGTCGTTGTTGTTGGGTGTGGAGTTGTAGGTCTCAGTTGTTCTTGTGTACTGGATTTCTGGTTGGGAGTAGTTTGCTGCTGCTGCTGTTTTTGTTGAGTGGTTGTTTGTTTTGGTGAGGTGAACTTGGTCGGGGATGACTGCTGTCTCGGCTGTGGCTGTGTCTTGTGTGGCGAACTTTGCTTTTGTCGGGGTGGCGTTTGCTGTCTTGTCTGCGCTGCTCCACGGAGGGGTGACTTCACGGGACTGCCTGGGTTGTTTCGTTTTTCAATTGGAGAGTGACGGCCGTTTTGTTTTCTGTATTTTCTTTTTCGTTTGTTGTCTACTTCTGTAAAGCCGTCGTCTGTGGTTGTCTGCTGCGTGAGAGTTGGTGTAACTTGTTGGGTGTCTTTCTGTTCTGCTGCTTGTTGGTTCTTGTTTTCTGGGGGTGACACATGGTCTGGCTGGTCTGGGGCATTGACTTGACCAGTGTGACGTCTGGCCGCAGGTCTCGCAGGGTTTTTTTTCTGCCAGTCAATGTCACCCACAGCTTTCATGTTTTCTCTAGATGTCCAGTAACATGGACGGTGATATAATGTGGGATAGGTTTCTTTGTCTTCTTATAATAGAAGGCCCACTTGTCTGCTGCATTTTTTGCCGGAAAGACCTCTACATTTGGGTCTCCGGTAAATTGTGCCACCATCTTCTGAATGGCGTCTTTGCGGATAGTGAGAGGGGCCCAGCGAATGGTACCCTTCTCCCGTTCCCTGCCCATCTGTTCAATGGTTACCACCAATTGGAGGTTGGACCATTCGAAGCGTTTGCCGAGCAGGGCAGCGTAGTGGATTATGTGCGCTGACTGCGTCAGCGTCACATAAAACAGCTTGGTGTTTTCAAAACGTTAAATGGCGGCTATGCCGTTATAGTCGACCCCGCCCGGGCCGGCAATGATACTGGTTATCAGTGAATATGAAGCCTTGGACGCCCGTGACGGTGACGACCAGCGTACCTTTTTTGAAGTATGAGTTTCCGTCTACGATTTCTTCGCTTGGGAAAGTGTAAGTGTCCACCATCTCGTCAGCGGTCTTGCTAGTTTCTGCAATCTGGTTGTCGCTGCTGGTCTCTGCCACCTTCTCGGGGGCTCGGCCATCACTTGGTTGTTCTCAGCCATCATTCTGGCAGATAAGGAAATCTTGAGGTTTGGTAAATTTGTCTGGGCTCGCAGCCGTTACAGCCGGAACGCTGATATTTCACACAACATAGTGACAAGAAGCACTGGGGTACTGATCGTTAGTAGCTCCCATAGTTGTCCCAGTCGGAGTGCCCCATCGTCGACTCCAGGCATGCAGAGAATAGGTTCGGCGAGTTCGGGTCTCCCTGTCGTACTCCCGCCTCGGTCATTATGCTGATGGGTTGAGTGAATGGGCGGATGACGGTTGTACATTCTTCATAGAATTTCTAGAGTATTTCTATGTAGTGGAGGTCTACTCATTGCTCGACCAACTGATGAACAAGCAGAAGACACCATTAGTCAAAAGATAAGATTGATCTGTGTCACCAGTTTATTATGTGATAGATAATTATTGTGGCTGCATCCCTTTGACCACTAAAAGAAAAATGTGTGAGTTGCATCCCTTTGACCACTTAAACACAAATTGTAGAAATGCCCCAGTTTTTATGTGTGTTTGTATGTTTGTTGTTTGTCGTTAAATGTTTGCCCGTCTGAATCCTGCTGACGGAGGCTCGCCCTTTCCACCTAGACAGTGGTCTTTTAGGCGCTATCAGGACGTATTAACCAGTGCCTGGATGCATGTGTGCGTCTGTTTTTTTGTTTCTTAAGCGCTTGCCTCACTAGTTTCTGCTGGCGAATTAACCCCCATTCCACTCCAGACCTTATTCCTTTGGGCGATATCAGGACGCATAAACCAGTGCTTGGATGCATGTGTGCGTCTGTATGTACATATGCTAGGTTTGTGCGCCCTCAGAAGCTAGCTCAGCCAAAGTGCAATGGAAGGGCCTCACCATGAGGGTCTCACGCTCAGCGGATTGGTACAAATCCCGAAATATATTGACAAAGTAATACTCGAGCAAGGAGGCAGGGAGGTAATTAGATGAAGCCCTAACTACAGGACCCCTTATGTAGACAACATATCGGCACATGCCATTAAAGCTTGTCACCATGTAGGAGTAAGATTGCTCACAAAGATCTTAAATCAGGTGTGGATTGAAGGGAAGGTACCTGGTGATTGCCAAACGGCGGGGGTTGTACCTATTTATAAAAAAACAAGGGCACCAGGAAGGATTGCAGTTCGTATAGTCAAATATCCCGTCTTAGCCACCTCGGAAACATTTTCGCACGTGCCCTTGAACAGCGAGTACGAGCTATTATATAGCCACAGCTCAGTGCTTCAGGATCACCGCCATGGCTTCTTGCTCGAATAGCAAGGGATGTAAGGATGCTATATTTACGCTCCAGACACTTAAGTGGAAACAAAACTTAGAATACATACACAAAAACTCCTCGTAGCCTTCATTTATCAGGAAGAGGTGTTTGACAGGGTAAACCGACGTAGACCAGGAGAGGTAATGGAGAAATATGGTGTGGAGGGTCAACTACTGGATAGCATTCGCGTTTATACATAAACAGTGAAGGTTCAGTACGAACAAATGTCGGTATGACGGATTGGTTTCCAGCAAACAGTGAAGGTTCAGTACGAACAAATGTCGTTATGACAGATTGGTTTCCAGTAAACAGTGTAGGTTCAGTACGAACAAATGTCGTTATGACATATTGGTTTCCAGTAAACAGTGTAGGTTCAGTACGAACAAATGCCGGTATGACGGATTGGTTTCCAGTGATCAGTGGTGTACGGCAGGGATGTGTTCTTTCTCCACTTCTGTTCACAATTTATATGGATAAAATCACACAGTTGGATAACCCTCATTAGAAGTCTGTAAATAAATTGTTGTTTGTTGATGATCAGGTCATCTACTAAAATGGAGAAGACCTACAACACCGCCTGACCTGTCTCAACTCCGCTTGTAACGAATATGACAAAACATGAACACAAATCAGCAAGACCGAGACTATGCTGATACCGCGTGAACACGATCAGGGAAGTTTCCACTACAGTTACACAATTGTCAGGCCTCAAGCAAGTACAGGAGTTAAAATACGTAGTTAGCATGTTCACTGATGACGACAGAGTGGACAAGGGATTGTACAGAGAATTCAGAAGAAGAACAGATTTACTGTGTGCACCTATATGAAAACACTCTAGTGGGCTTCTTTCAACTAAGTAGAGGTTCATCAATTCACTGTTTATTTCTACATTGTGTAACCAATGTCAGCCTTGGTCTTTACTAAAAACACATAAGAGTAAGATCCAGGGCTGTGGGATGCGCTGTGTGAGACGTGCAGCCGGAAAGTCAATCCGTGATCGAACCCACAAGACCACGCTGAAGCAGACAGTGGGGACAAACTCAGTTAGTGCCTACATTGACGACCAACAAATCAAGTAGTTTTGTCATTTAGTTAGAACGCATTTTGACCAGCCTGCAGCAAGAGCATATCATATGGAGGACTGCGGTCCACTAAATGCCTCAGTCATTGTAGGCAGGACATGTAGGCCTGAAGTGAAGTCTTCATTTGACGGGCTTTTCTAGCCTGTCTCCGTTGTTCAGCTGCTATTGTTATGGTTGTCTCGCATGGCGCTCCACCGTCACGAGTAGATGTGCGCCATGACATTCGGTCTTGCACATCAGCATCAGTTTTTAGTCACGCCTTAACCGTGTAACCCTGAAGCTGCAGCCACAAACTTGGACACAGACGGATCAGGCAAAGGGCCACTCTTCGCTGGTCGTAGAAGCCACCGAGAAATTATATAGTCCCTTCAGATCCTGAGCAGGCCTATGTAGACATGATCTGCTTACCTACACAGACATAGACAGGCGCTAGAGAAGGTGTCCTAAATATAGCCTGCTTTGACTTGCCCTGACCGGCTGGAGGAAATCCAGCCAATACGTTCAAACAAGAGCAAAGGAAAAACAGAAGGTTCTTGTCTGCAAGACGTGGAGCCTGCGAACGTTATAAAACAGCACGAATGCCAGAAGACCAGAAAAAAGGTGGCTCTGGTGGCCAGTGAACTGAACCGTACAACAGAGATATAGAAGCGATAAATGGGACACATCTACCCGATACGGTCCCGATCACAGAAGCTGTATGTAGCTACACAGTCTTTTGGAGTGAACGTGTCAGTTTAGAAAGGCGCGAGGCTGGTGTCGAATTTCAGCTCGTCAAACCCCAAAAGGCGTCAGTGGTTGTATTCTGACCTGACAGCTTTCACTGGGAAACAAGAGGAACGTTTAGCTGATCTAAGTTCCGGTCGCAACAATGACCAACTCAGAGAATATGATAAAAAGAATTATGAGAAGATACACTTTGTGATTTCTTCAGTTATAAAGTCCAAGAAAAACAAACCGTATTGGTTACATGAAGTCCAACAGATGGGACCACAAACCGTATTGGTTACTTGAAGTCCAATAGATGGGACCACAAACCGTATTGGTAACCTGAAGTCCACCAGATGGGACCACAAACCGTATTGGTTACCTGAAGTCCAACAGATGAGACCACAAACCGTATTGGTTACCTGAAGTTAAACAGATGGGACCACAAGCCGTACTGGTCACAAACAGATGGGAACACAAACCGTATTTGATCACCTGAAGTGAAACAGATGGGACCACAAACCGTATTGATCACCTGAAGTGAAACAGATGGGACCACAAACCGTATTGATCACCTAAAGTGAAACAGATGGGACCATAAACCGTATTGATCACCTGAAGTGAAACAGATGGGACCATAAACCGTATTGGTCACCTGAAGTCCAACATGTGGGACTTCAACTAAAAGAGGCAAGAGACAAAGTGGAAATTGACTGAATCAGGAAAACAACATCGCACTCAATGCAGCTGCTGCAAGATATAGAAAAACAGTCAACTAATGCAGGAACAGCTTCGCATGGGCATACAGAAACCCTCAACTTTGATAGAGAGAACAAGAAGCTCTAAAAGCTAGCAAAGGCCTTGAGTGATGAAAACAGCTACAAGCAAACAATTGCAATTGAAAATAAAGGAAAGTACTCACTGGGAAAAAAGCTGCGGATGTTCTAATCCAAAATTATGCAGAAAAGAGTAGAAATAAAATACCAACAGACATGAAAAAGTATGTTATGAAAGAAGTAAACCACATGGAGCACTCAATGGGAGTACCTGAAGAACATCTGATAGTAAAAATCACCAAGACAGAACTGGAGTCACCAATTACTAAACTCAAGAAAAGAAAAGCCCCAGGAAAAAGATGCCATAAGTAATGAAATGCTCTCTAGCACCAGAGAAATAGCAAAGAACAAACTGCTACACATCTTTAACACAAGCTGGAAACAAGGAACTGTCTCTACAGTGTGGAAGGAGGTTAGGACTATCCCCATCCTTAAACATGAGAAAGAAAACATGAAGCCAGGCAGTTACAGACCTATTAGTCTACTCAGCTGTGTGGGTAAACTAATGGAACGAATAATTAACACTAGAATAACCTGGCATATGGAATCAAAGAATTTACTTATCCCCCAGCAAGAAGGTTTTCGTAGAAACAGATCAACCGAACATCAGGTGACATATCAGGTGACATATATCTCGTTAGAGATGGTAGATGCATTTCAAGAAAAAAAAATACACTGGTAGTCTAGATAGACCTAGAAAAGGAATTTGATAAATTATGGAAAAGCAGGTTAAAACTCAAACTACTGAAAATGGGTGTAACCAACAACATGTACAAGTGGATCAGTGATTACCTAGATAACAGGACAGCAAGAGTGCAACTCCAATGACACCTCAGGAAAAAAATGAAAATGGAACAAGGATTCCCGCAAGGTGGAATACTCTCACCCATGCTGTCCCTCATATATATCAATGATATAATCCCAGAAACCCCTAAAAGAGTACACAGTGCACTATATGCAGATGACCTGGCACTATGGACATCCGAAGAGTCTACACATGTAGCTAGAAACCAAATGCAAGAGGCCCTAAATACAATAGAGGTGGAATGAAAAAAACTGGAAAATCGCAATAACGAATCCAAAATCACGTACACAATCTTATCTCTATCTCCCAAGCACAAAGAGCAGACCAAATCATAAGACAGGCAGTGTTTAGAGATCTGAAACAAACATTCTAAATCCAACCATGGAAAAAAGACAAGTCCCCTGAGATTGTACAGACCTTAGAGGGTATAGGAAAAAGGAAAGTTGTTACAGAAAAATATCTTAGGAGAGTATACCCACCAGAAACATGGACACACGCATATACAGATGGCTCATCTAACAAAGCCACATCCAATAGAGGTGGAGAGGTCTATTACAGACTAAGGGATGGAAAAGAAAAAATTCGAGGATTAACGGCGGGAACATATTCCAATAATTTCCGTGCAGAAGCAGCGGCACTGAACGCTTCAGCTGAGCTTGTAATCTAAGATAAAGATATCCACCAAGAAAACATAGAATTCGTGACTAATGCCGCGTCAGTATTAGCAGCGCTAAAACAACACAAAGATGAAGATCTCGAACAATGTATGTTCTCCCTGACACAGCTCTCAGCAGAACACCCAAGATTGGTCATACAGTGGATCCCATCCGACTGCAATATTGAAGGCAATGAAGCTGCAGACAAACTAGCAAAGTGTGGAGGAGCATCCCCACAAACAGACCTGAGTATCACATAAAATGAAGCTAAGACCATAATTAAAGCCAACTTCAGGGTAAAATGGGCTGATCAATACCTCGACTTCCGAAAAGAGGACAGCTACTTTAACTTAACTAGAGAAGAGCAAGTCATCATCTTTAGACTGAGAACTGGGCATAACATACTCAAGGGTCATCTTTACAACACAATGAGGATTTGGACAGATGACAAGTGTCCATATGTGGAGCGTATCATGACAGCGGAACACATCCTACAAAGCTGCACGCTCACGCAGAAAAAGAGAGAACAACACTGGCCTCGTGAGGCAGATATGAGATAAAAGCTGTATGGAGATAAAACAGCCTTAGAAACAACCGTGTCCTTTGTAAGAGAAACTGGGACCTTGATCTGAGGATGAACGAAGAAGGAGAAGATATAACTTTCATCTATTTTTACCTTTCGCTTGATATTCTCCGCGTACATGTTGAATCAATTTTGGAAAAGGATGCAGCCCTGCCTATCACCTTTTAGGGTCTCAAACCAATCTGAGGTGCGTTCGTTAATTTTTCCCAGGGGCTTGTTAGGCACTGCTATGTGTTTCTATTAGATGTTTTCCATGTGTAACGAAGCCTATGTATTTCATTATTTGCCACAGTTGCTGATGTTGTACACAGTCAAACGCTTTGGTGTAATCTATGAAGCGTGTATTTAGGTCAGTAATGTGTTCTCTGCATTTTTCAAAGCGGTTTCTCAAATTGAAGATGTGATCTCTTGTGCCTCTGATTTTTTTAAATCCTGCCTGTGTTTTATGTATTTCAATTTCCACTTTCTTTTCTGGTCCCTTCATGACAATACATAATAATATCTTGATGACGTGGCTTATTAGGGCAATAGTTCGCTAGTTAGTGCATCATCTTAGGTTCCCTTTCTTTGGTACCGGAATATACACTGATCTTCTCCATTCTGCAGACCATTCTGAACTGTACCAAATTTTTTTTGCACAATGCTTGGTTTGTGTGTATGCATGCGTCTGCTTCTGCTTGTATTAGTTCTGCTGTTATGTCGTCACATCCTGGAGTCTTTCCTTTATTCATCTCTTTGATTGCTGCACGTATCTCGTCCAATGTGGGTTTTGGCTCTATTCAGTATTCCTTCCATCTTTCTAGAATTGCTTTGTTCTCAGTCCTCACATCACTATTTTTGTTATTGATTGCCTGAAGTGATGGTTGGGGTTCTCTCATTAGTTTTCTGATTTCTTTGAAGGTTTCTTTTTTTCCCATGTTGTTGGAGTTCTTCGATTTTGTTGCAAGTGTGTGTTATGAATTGTTTCTTGTCTTTCCTGATCTTTCTTCTGATTTATGTAGTGCAATCTCTGCATTCAAAGCTATTGTGGTAAATACATGTTTGTCTTCGGTTTCTTCTTCCTACTATGTTGTAGCACACCTTTTGTGACCTAGTTCTGCTTCTGATACATTTTGCTAGGGATCAGATCCCGTGCTGCATCGAGTAAGACACCTCTCGTCTTTGTTGCCAGTTCATTCATTGACATATGCTCGTGTGCCGCCGGCATCAATACTTGGAATGGGTTTCCTACTTCAATGGTGTTTTCAATGAGTAAGGAAAAAGTTGATGAGAAAAAGAAGAAGAAGAAGAAAAAGTCGGTTTCACACATACAAGATGACCAGAACAAATTATCGCAAACGTAACAAAGAAATAATTTTATTTGCTTTTATCAGAACACATCAGTAACTTCCAAATAAAGATGATCAAATATTGAAAATCGAACATGGAAATAAATATGAACAAATCATTTTCTGAGTCAAAGGTGAAGAACATGTTCCAAATTATCACCTTTCAATTAGTTTGTCTCAGGTTTAGTGTACATCTCTCTCCAAACTTAGTGGTCTGTCTCAGGTCTACTGTACATCTCTCTCCAAACTTGGTGGTCTGTCTCAGGTCTACTGTACATCTCTCTCCAAACTTGGTGGTCTGTCTCAGGTCTACTGTACATCTCTCTCCAAACTTGGTGGTCTGTCTCAGGTCTACTGTACATCTCTCTCCAAACTTAGTGGTCTGTCTCAGGTCTACTGTACATCTCTCTCCAAGCTTGCTGGTCTGTCTCAGGCGTCAGTGATCCCCGTGCAGTTTGTTCCTCAGATGGTTTCAGAAAGACCATGCTATCATTCTGCTCCTCTTAACGAGTTGACAGTGTTAGAGAACATGTTCTCCTTTCTATGAGAGCACGTCAGTAAATATGTCACAACTGGATACATTCAAAAAAATTATAAATACGAGTTTGAAAACCATATATCGATGCAATTATATTGAACCTTATTTCTCCACATAATTTGCGCAAAGATTGATACACTTATTCCGTCTCTTTATCATCGCAAGGAAAAGATTCCGTTCCGTTCATTTTGTATTTAGTCACTAATCTGCGTATACACAGCGAGCACACTTTCAGAAAATTCAATCGATCATGCATTATAATGTAGACTAAACTATGCGAACACTATTACATTTGCTACACTGGCTATCACTACTGGTCTCTTAGTTCTCGCACACCTGCGGCACAGATCCCTATGTTACATTTGCTACAATGTCTATCATTACTGGATTGTTAGTTCTCCTACACCAGCCGCACAGATTCCTCTATTGCAATCTGAAAGGGACGACCAGGTCAAGCTTAATCAGCAATGATGTCGCGCCATTTTGGGAATTTATCGACAGTCAGAAATCATTTCCTTTTCAATATCCTTAGAAGTCCTTGACAGACACCCCCCCCCCCCCAACCACCAAATTCCAAATAAAACCAACTACACTACGGGATGCTATTATTGATGTTCACTCTGTGAGTATGGATGAAATTGTGTTTCTGTACTGCGCACGTACATGCGACACCTAGCGTATATTACCTAAGTAATCACAAAACTGGATGTTGCGGTCTGCTAGTGTCTTTTATCTAAGTAATCACAAAACTGGATGTTGCTTCCCCCTAGTGTCTGTTACCTAAGTAATCATAAAACTGGATGTTGTTGTCCCCCAATGTCTGTTACCTAAGTAATCACAAAACTAGATGTTGCTGCCCCCTAGTGTCTTACCTAAGTAATCACAAAAGCGGATGTTGCTGCCCCCTAGTGTCTGTTACCTAAGTAATCACAAAACTGGATGTTGCTGCCCCCGAGCGTCTGTTACCTAAATAATCACAAAACTGGATGTTGTGGCCCCCTAGTCCCCATTGACACATTTAGAAACCAGCAACTACATTTGACAGATATCCCAATTTAGTGTGTGACCTACTTACTGACTTACCTAATCAAATATTTTTTTTTAAAAACCAATGAAATACTAGAGAAAAAACTGCAAGGTCACATATTTGTTACCCCTTCACCGTGTGTCCTAAGACAGAGTACTTTGTTCTGTGTTTTGCACCTTACAGCCTGGTGAATCCATATTTAGAAGGTATTTTTAATGGGCTCACATCCCATAAATTTACGACCCCAGGGATCTTAACACAGACATGTTTTATTAGCAAGCCATGGTAGCTCCTCCGCCACTTATGAGCACTTTGATATGACCTTCATACATAGAAGGAACACTCATTAAGTTAATCCAGAACCTGGATGAAAATTAAGAGCCGATTATTTCAATATCAGAAGATCTCAATGGTGCAGTTTCCATAAGAAAGGGTGTACGACAGGGCTACTCGCTTGCACCGAGTCTCTACAGCGCATATTCTGAGATGATGATGGACAAGGTTATGCGGAGTTGTAATAGAAAGTCAAAGTTAATGGAAAGCGCTAGTTGGAAAGAAAGAAGATGTAATGATAGAATGTATTCACTGAAGTGGGCGCACAAAAACAAATATTCCGTTTTGTACAAACACGTTGGTTGAGTTGGCTGGGTCACAATATGAGACAAGAAAGTCTTCTAGAGAAGATACTAGAGGGCAAGATTGAAGGGAAGAGAGGACCGGGGCGACCAAGACTCACCTTTACATCTCAGGCATGCAGGGACATTAAAGTACCAACTTCGCTGAAATGAAGAGAACTACCGAGGATAGGGTCAAATGGTGAGAAATACTCAGACAACCTTACAACCAGCCTAGGACTGGTAAACTAGAGGATAGGGTCAAATGAAGACACATAATCACACAGTCTAACAACCAGTCTTAGGACTGATCAACTACAGGATAGAGTCAAATGGAGAGACATAATCAGACAACCCTACAACCAGTGTTGGGACAGATCAACCAGATGATGATGACATCCAATACAAATTGATATCAATACTATCGTTGTCGTTGCTTGTTTGACATCTATCAATAACATATCACCACCCCCCCCCCCACCCCCATTGGATCCCTGGGCCCCTTATTGGGAATGACAGAATATAACCGTTGCTGAATACTGCCACAGTAAGTCAAGGACAACACATGTTTCGGCAGGCGATGTATTTATTTCTCCTGGGTGATGAAGACAATATGACAAATTATTTAATTCCGTACATGTTGTTTTTGTTAGAAAATGTAAATACTTTGGTCAGATCAAGACACACGAAAGCCATATAGTCATGTTTACAGATGTCATGTCCGTGGTTACTGCATTAAAAAGCCAAAAACATACAGAACTTAATGACTTAGGAGCAGTACTCTGTTAACTATGCCAGCAGTCCACACACAATAAAGTAGTAGTACAGTGGGTCTCATTCTACTGTAACATTCAAGGCAACGACGAGGCAGACAGACTAGCAAAAGAAGGTGCAAGGTTACCACAACCTGATTCTAGTGTGACCTACGAATAGTCCAAAAGGCTTATTAGGGCCAGGTACAAATGGGAAACAGAGCATACTGGCTTCACACCTAATGATGCTTATTACCAGTTGATGAGAAGAGAGCAGGTGGCGGTCTTCAAACTCCGTACAGGCCACAATAGACTGATGTACCATCTATTCAATAAACTGAAGATAAGTGCTACAGGGAAAATGACCGCTGAAAATCTGCTGCAAAATTGCCCGACATACGAGGACCAGTTAAAGCACACGTGGCCATCACCAGTGCCAACACTAGACAAGCTCTATGGCAGTGTCGACAACCTTAGGACGACTGCTGCTTTCTTCGAACAAATTTAAGTTGTCGCCTGACAGCGTACGAAGAAGAAGAAGATTAAGAAGATCAAGACACACAAGTCTCAAGAGAACAGTGTTGGAAGTTATGGTACCAGGTAAAAGAGGAAGGTGTAGACGAAGAGGACGATGGCACCAAGATATCCAGGAATGCCTTGGTATGACTGTGGCGGAGGCTAGAGTTCTAGCAATGGAACGAATTGCTTTCAGACAGACTGTTATGGGAGCGACGTTCTATAAAGGGAATGCTACATGACGACGACATGTTGTAAGATGCCACTAAAGGTTGTGCATTAATGTGTCAATTATTGCTACAGCACAACAAATTACTAGAACAAGTATTTCCTAATATCTCATAATGGGAAGCCAAATACAATTCTCGTGGAAGGACACTGGCTGTTATCAAATGCTACTTCTTTTGTCGGTATATGATGGACATGACTGGAAACTGTGTACTGCTGTCATGGGGGCTGTGCCGAGACGAAAGATGACCCGCTAACGTGGAGGACAGATGGAGCAGAGGCGAAATGTTTCAGGCAGTTGTTCCACGGGTGACCTCAAGGACGACTCCATTAGTGGTGAGGTCTTGTGTTTCGTGTGGTGTCAAAAGTAGACAACCTGCAAATAAAAGAAATATTTGTATAAGATGGTCGTGTTTACTGTAGTCTTAGTCGACCTGTGCTTCTACATGGGCAGATGTCCAGGTGTAGGTCCTAGCTCTGGATTGAGCTGGATGTAGCCGGGATGAGGATTTCCTGCTTAACGGGCTAGGCTCTAGCAGCTTATTGCTCTACTGCATTGGGACAAGGGTCGCAGAGTGTGGTTAACAGAATGTGCAGGTCCTTCTTAATAGACTCTAAACACTAGAGCAAAATTAACCCTAAGCCTGTTAGGCGCCATCTATGCTGCTCTTAACAAACCATCTAACCATGACCTGTGTTATGCCATGTCATACAGGTACTCCCTTCTTTCGACATACTCTCTGGGGCCAGTGGTGCTATATTTGTCCTTGTTATTCACAGACCCATGCTGGCCACTCTGGATGTTTACTGTAGTACCCTGGTCATACAGTGGGTTAGAGGTAAGATGTTGCTTGTACAGAGAATCATAATTGTTTTTATTGTGATTGCACAAAGCGACAAAGTGACATGTTTCTGCTCAGATATTAAGCTCACAATATCGCTAGACCTATCAAATAATAAGGCGAATCAAAATGTATACATGTAATCCCCTGGTAGTGGATCCAATCTGAAGCATCGACTGGCTCATTTGAAAGTAAGCCTGTTTCTAACCATTTCTTATTGTTTTACTGTTATTTTCCTGACCTTGACTAACATGTCCGATCAGTATGTTTTGCTTGACCATACATTGTTACCCATCCAGAAGCATCGGGGCTCTTGGCCGTCTTCCAAATGAATGTTAGTTGTTTAGTGCCATACAAAGTGTTCCATTGATCTGATGTCTGAGGAAGAAACATTTTACTAACACCGTTGAACGCCGAGCACTCAAAAACGTTCTAAAAGTGAGCGGTGAGGAAAATTTATCTTAAAAAAAATTCTAAAAGTGGGCTGTTAAAAAAAATTGTCATAGTGAAAGTTATAGAAGTGGGTGGTAAGGACAATTTAGCCAAATGAAAGTTGTAGAAGTAGGCGGTAAGGACAATTTACCCAAAAGAAAGGTTATAAAAGTGGGCGGAAAGGACAATTCACCCTAATGAAAGGTTATGATGTTGGCGGTAATGACAATTTACCCGAGTGAAAGTTATACAAGTGGGCGGTAAGGACAATTTACCCTCACGAAATTATAAACGTGAGCGGTAAGGAAAATTTAGCGAAATGAAAGTAATAAATGTGGGCGGTAAGGACAATTTACTCAAATTAAAAGGTTATAAAAGTATGCTGTAAGGACAATTTACCCAAATGAAAGATAATAAATGTGGGCGATAAGGACAATTTACCCAATTGAAAGTCATAAAAATGGGCGGAAAAGACAATTTACCCAATAGAAAGTTATACAATTGGGCGGTAAAGAAAATTTACCCTTACAAAATTATAAAAGTCAGCGGTAAGGACAATTTACCCTCTAGTAATTATAAAAGTGGGCGGTAAGGTCAATTTAGTGAAATGAAAGTTTTAAATTTGGGCGGTAAGGACAATTTACCCTCATGAAAGATGTAAAAGTGAGTGGCAAGGACAATTTACAGCCACAAAATGTATAAACGTGACCGGTAAGTATAATTTATCCTCTTGATAGGTATAAAAGTGGGGGCTGTAAAGACAATTTACTCTCGCAAATGTTATAAATGTGGGCGGTAAGGAGAATTTATCATCATAAAAGGTATAAAAGGGGGCGGTAAGAAAATTTACCCTCTCAAAAGGTATAAAAGTGGGCGGTAAGGAAAATTTATCCTAACGAAAGGTATAAAAGGGGGTGGTAAGGAAAATTCACCCTCACAAAAGGTATAAAAGTGGGCGGTAAAGACAATTTACTCTCTTGAATGGTAATGTGTGTTTGAGTCAGTACCTGGACTGTAAGAATGTGTCTCAACTGTTTGTTTACATTCAGGAATGTAGCAACTTGAGGTAATAAAAAACGTTTATATAAACAACAAACAAATACATACTAAGGTAACCTATAGTTTCATGTTTACATGTTTCAAATATCACACTATTATCTAGCCAACAGCAAACCTGCAAGACTCCATATGATTGATGTTATTAAAATGATAGTAGTTGACGCTTTCTGCTTGAAAAAGGTCAGTGTAGCATATACCCTATACCCTATACCCTAACCCGAACCCTAACCCTAACACTAACACTAAACCTATACCCTATACCCTATTCCCTATACCCTATTCCCTATACCCTATTCCCTATACCCTATTCCCTATACCCTTTACCCTATACCCTATACCCTATACCCAATACCCTAACCCTTTACCCTAACCCTATACCCTAACCATATACCCTTTACCCTAACCCTAACCCTTACCCTAACCCCAACCCCAACCCCAACCCAAACCCCAACCCCAACCCTAACTCTAACCCTAACCCTAACTCGTCCATGTGACAGTACATCAGGCATGTCCCATTGTTACAGGATGCCTTAAGCCAACACTAAAGCGAAAAGTTGATGTAATCGCTGACATCGCACAACCAGAAATTAGGAGATGCTATGCGGAATAGAAAAGCAGTCCTGTGATCAGAGACACCCCCCCTCCCCACCCCTTTTCTAAATAATCCAGAAGAGGAGCGACTGAAATTAAGAAGCAGTTTACTTCACACTGTACAGTTTACATACCAGGAGCCTGAGCAAAACCGCACCGTAATATGGCGTCAAAGATATGGGGAGGAATGGATGGAGATCAAAGAAGAACCGACGAAGTATAATATGTCATTCCCTGTGTGGAAATTTCTGAGCAAACTACGAAAAGGAGTATCCAGGTGTAGATCGAACTTGAAAAAATGGGGACATGCGGACGACGATGTATGCCAATGGAGAACCATCCACAACCCCGGCACCTGTATAACTGAATAACACATGTATAACTGTCCAAAAATGCAAGAACCATGTATTTTGGCCGGTCTCATGACAGCCAATGAAAACGCTTCCAATGCAGCTGTTTTCTGATCCAATACTTTGGGAAGTTGTTGGACACGGAAAGTAAGACACGGAAAGTAAGACACGGAAAGTAAGTAAGTAAGAACTTGAAAGAAAGCTCAAGAAACAATATCCCGTATATCTTCTTCTTCTTCTTCGTTCATCCTCAGATCAAGGTTCTGGTTTCTCTTACAAAGGGCACTGTTGTTTGTAAGGCTGTTTCATCTCCATACAGCTTTTGTTTAATATCTGTTTTACGAGGCCAGTATTGTTCTCTTTTTTCGTGCGTCAGCGTGCAGCTTTGCAGGATGTGTTCCACAGTCATGGTATGTTACCCACATGGGCAAATGCCATCTGTCCCAATCCTCATTTTGGTCTAAATATGACCCTTGAGTCTGCTATGCCCAGTTCTCAGTCTGAAGATGATGACTTGCTCTTCTCTAGTTAAGTTATAGTAGCTGTCTTCTTTTCGGAAGTCGAGGTATTGATCAGCCCATTTTACCCTTAAGTTGGATTTAACCATGGTCGTGGCCTCATTATATGTGATGCTCAGGTCTGTTTGTGGGGATGCTCCTCCACTCTTTGCTAATTTGTCTGCTGCTTCAATAATGCAGTGAGATGGGATCCACTGTATGACCAATCTTGGGTGTTCTGCTGAGAGCTGTGTCAGGGAGAACATATTGCTCGAGATCTTCATCTTTGTGTTGTTTTAGTGCTGCTATTACTGACGCGGCATTAGTCAGGAATACTATGTTTTCTTGGTGGATATCTTTATCTTGGATGACAAGCTCAGCTGCGGCCCTCAGTGCCTCTGCTTCTGCACGGAAATTATTGGAATATGTTCCCGATGTTAATACTCGAGTTGTCTTCTTCTCCATTCCTTCGTCTGTAACAGACGCCTCCACCTCCATTAGATGTGGCTTTGTTAGATGAGCCATCTGTATAGACGTGTTTCCATGTTTCTGGTGGGTATACTCTCCTAAGATATTCCTCTGTGATAAATGTCCTTTCTGAATCTGTCTGAGTTCCCTTTTTCCCTATTACCTCTATGATTTCTGTGTTTTTTTGGGTCTCTGAGCGTCTCCAAACTTTCGATTCGTGTGATGTTCTCCATTGCATTTATTGGTGTTGTTCTCATAGCTCCAGTGATGATACGTATACCTTGGTTTTGGGTTGTATTTATTTTGTGAAAGTTATTCTTTGTTGCTGTGGACCATGCTGCTATCTCGTATTCTAGCACTGGTCTCACATAACCTGTGTACAGTTTCTTTAGGGTGCCCGTGTCCGCTCCCGATGTTAAGCCTGATATCTTCCTCATTATCGCTATTCTGTTCTAAGCTTTGTTGGTGCCTATCAAGAAGGAGAGTCTTTTGTTGGTGCCTATCAAGGAGGAGAGTCTTTTGTTGGTGCCTACCAAGGAGGAGAGTCTTTTGTTGGTGCCTATCAAGAAGGAGAGTCTTTTGTTGGTGCCTATCAAGGAGGAGAGTCTTTTGTTGGTGCCTATCAAGAAGGAGAGTCTTTTGTTGGTGCCTATCAAGGAGGAGAGTCTTTTGTTGGTGCCTATCAAGAAGGAGAGTCTTTTGTTGGTGCCTATCAAGAAGGAGAGTCTTTTGTTGGTGCCTATCAAGAAGGAGAGTCTTTTGTTGGTGCCTATCAAGAAGGAGAGTCTTTTGTTGGTGCCTATCAAGAAGGAGAGTCTTTTGTTGGTGCCTATCAAGGAGGAGAGTCGTGGCTTGGGAGACAGAGAGAAGATTGTGTACGTGGTTTTAGATTCGTTTGTAGCGATTTGCAATTGTTTTGTCCATATCTCCATTTTATTTAGAGCCTCCTGCATTTGGTTTCTAGCTACAGGTGTAGACTCTTCGGATGTCCATAGTGCCAAGTCATCTACATATAGTGCACTGTGTACTCTTTTAGGGATTTCTGAGATTATATCATTGATATATATATATGAGGGACAGCATGGGTGAGAGTATTCCACCTTGTGGGACTCCTTGTTACATTTTCATCTTTTTCTTGAGTTGTCCTTGGAGTTGCACTCTTGCTGTCCTGTTATCTAGATAATCACTGATCCTTCTTCTTCTTCTTCTTCGTACGCTGTCAGACGTCAACCTTTATTTTTTCGAATAAAGCAGCGGTCATCCTGAGGCTGTCGACACTTCCAAAGAGCTTGTCTAGTTTTGCCACTGGTGATGTCCACATCTGCTTTTTCTGATCCTCGAATGTCGGGCAGTTTTGAAGCAGATGTTCAGCGGTCATTTTCCCAGTACCGCACATGCATTCGTCAGTGCCACCTATCTTCAATTTATTGAATAGGTGGTACCTCAGTCTATTGTGGGCAGTGCGAAGTCTGAAGACCACGACCTGCTCTCTTCTGTTCAACTGGTAATAGGCATCGTTTTTTGTGTAGCCAGTATGTTCGGTTTCCCATTTGGTCATGTATCTAGCTCTAATAAGCCGTTTTGACTCTTCGTATGTCACACTAGTATCTGGTTGTGTCAGTTTTGCACCTTCTTTTGCCAGTCTGTCTGCCTCCTCGTTGCCTTGGATGTTACAGTGGGATGGAACCCACTGTACCACTACTCTTTTTGGTGCGGACTGCTGGCATAGTTGACAAAGTAGTGCTCTTAAATCATTAAGTTCAGTATTTTTCTGGTTTTTAGTGCTGTGACTACGGCCAGGGCATCTGTAAGCAGGACTATATGGCTTTCACTTCTTTTGCATGTCACCATTTCTTCCACTGCCGCCCTCAGTGTCTCTGCCTCCGCTCTGAAATTGCTTGAGTATTTTCCATTTGCCACTGATAGTGTGGTCTGTCTATCATTTGGTAGGCTCAGGAATACCCCTGCCCCTCCATTCTGTGTTGTGTTTGTTACAGAACCGTCGGTGTATGCATGGGTCCAGTCCCTGCTTGGGTAGTTTTTAGTTATGTACCTCAGGGTTATGTCTCTTCTTTCTTTGTCAGTCTGGCTGTTCTTGTTTCCAATACCTGGTATATTTTCTACCACCTCTGGAAATATATGCTTTCTCCAGGTAGATTTGCGTACAGTAGTGATGGGCTTTGGTGTTGTTAATGCGTTCATAGGGTCTTCGTTCATCTTTGCTTTGGCTATTTCTGCAAAGTTTCTCCGCTTTAGTTTCCCATTTCCAAATCTATTTAGTCTCTTATGCATTGGATGGTCAGTAAGTCTTCTGAGTTTTTCTGCTTGCTGCTGGGCTTTGCAGTCTCTTCTGTCTGGCTTGGTTTTGGAGTTTGCTAATTTTATCAAAGTTCGCCTTTGCTGCTGTTGTCCATGCCGCAATGCCATACTCGAGAACTGGTCTCACTCTTCCAGTGTACAGTTTCTTTCGTATACTTTCGTCTACTCCCCAGATTGTGCCAGCAAGTTTCTTCATGATCGCCATTCTTTCTCTGGCTCTCATTCGGTTTCTCTCGATCTGACTTTTCCATGTCATGCGCCGATCAAATGTGACTCCCAGTTAGTTTGGGTTGTCGTTTGGCCGCAGATATTTGCCGTTAAGACTTATTTTGGTGTTTTGGGGTTTGTTTGAAAGCGAGAATATCGTATATGTTGCTTTTTTCTCATTTATTTTGACCAGCCATGATTACTTGCTATGGTGAGATTTTTTTCACAGTGTTTTTCTTCCAGATGCCACATCAGTCTGGTGTTTATCATACGCTCCATCAGTTTTCCTACACAGCTCAGCAGACTGATATGCCTGTATCCATTTGGATCTGCTCTATCCTTTTTCTTTCTTTGGTACTGGTATAATTACAGCATCTTTCCATGCCTGAGATACAATTCCCCTTTTCCAGCTTTGGTTCAGAACTGCTAGTAACTTCCTCTTTGCTGTTTAGCCTAACCCCATCAGCATTTCGTTTGTTACGCCATCTTTTCCGGGCGATTTCTTTTTCTTTAAAGTTCTCATGGCCTCTTCCATTTCATTCATTTTTAGTTTTGCCACCATGTGCTCCTCTGGTGCCATATTGATATTGTCGTGCCTCTTTTGTTCTTCATTAATGTCTGTGTGCCTATTTGTAGGGACATCAATGTGGTTTGCTCTGGCATAATGTTCTATAAAGGCGTTTGCTGCCTTTTTTTCCAGTAAGCATGTTGTCGCGCTGCTTGATGGTAATTTGTTTGTTTGATGGAGTTTCGTCATTCATGGCTCTGACTAACTTCCATAGTTTGTTCCATTCTTTGTCTAAATTGAGGCTTTCTGTTTTGTTTTTCCAACTTTATTTTGTTATTTGGTTTAGGGTTTATTTAAATTTCGCCGTGATGGCTTTGAGGGCGATATTTGCCTCCATAGATTGTTCTCTCTCCGCCGTGTTCCTAGCATTTGAGACTTCGTCTTCCGCTTTCTGCAATTCATCATTCCAATAGGGTTTGTAGTTTCTCCCTGTCCCTCTTGGGACGGCTGCTCGCATTATTGCTTTGCTTAGGGTTTCCACCATGGTTTTCATTTTGTTATTTCGTGTGTTGATGGGTTCACATAGCCCATCTGTCAGGATTGCAAATTTGTCCCAGTCGGCTCGTTTATAATTCCAACGTGGGAGCGGTTTTATTTCCTGTGGGCCTACTTCCATATCAACTTCTAGCCTAATTGGCCTGTGGTCGCTACCTGCCAATTAGTTTAGCACCTGGCGGTCTATTTTGTGGTGAATATCCACCGTGGAAAAGGCCAAGTCTGGAGTAGAGGTGGTATGCAATGTTCTAGAATAGAAACGTGATAGGCTGTTATATTATATCCTTTATGGACAACTGACCACTGCAGCTAAAAGAATCGACTACACCACACCGCGATTCAAGGACGTATACAAGAGGGACATGATGTCATGCGACATCCCAGCCGAAAGCTCAGGATTGAGTCGATTGCAGACAGTCAGTTGGGAGGTGCACAGTAGTTGCCGACGCTTGAAGAGGCCATCTGGATCCAGAGAAATTGGCACGACTGAAAAGATCGGGTAACACCCCGGCAAGTCAGCCTCCTCAGCCCCGTTGTATGATCTGCGACACGGACTGCCCCTCACGTACCGGCGTTTGCAGCCGTAGCAGTGTCGAAATACGGGAGACAGAGCTGGACAAACTTCGCCAGGGCGCCAGGCGCATGATGATCAGTGACTGAGACGCCAATGAACATGAATATTTAATGTATTTACTTGTCTTGGCTTGACTTCGTTTGTTCTCCATCTCCCGCTACCAAACCCTGACACGGGCCTAAGTAGCAGAACATAGTCCAGAGAACGGAATGCGTTATGTCGATATTTGCACCTTTCGGTCCAACACATCCGACTTCAGCAAGCATTTTTTAAGTACCATGTTAGCATTCCCTCTTTGATCCCTTCTCCTTAGCCAGTCTGGTCTGTTGCAGCCTGTTTTCTAGAATACTGCGCAGACGTGTAGAGCGGTCTTGGCAGCTCCGGTTCGCTGACCGCTGCAGCTCATGCGCTGCTCACCATCTTGATCATGTATTTACTTGATTTTGAAGAAATATGATCATGACAATAATAATGGGCCTATCGCCGTCGATGAGAATAACCAACATCATCATGTGTCATACTACGCCCTTAAGTATGTGGGCGGGTGCGTGCATGACAGATTAAGCTAACACCAGCTGGTGCTGGTTTTCCGTCTACTTTATACTTCCATCTGATCGCCCGTCGACCCTCGCTAACTGCATGCAAGGCTCTTTTTGGCCTCGACTTTTTCAGGCTAAACGATTTACTGCCAGGATTTGCCAGGTGGTAGTGCCTATTTAACAGCACGCGCTAAGCTCGCTAAACAGAATTTTTTTTTTGGAACCTTTCACTTGACATTCGAGAAACGTGGCCAGTCTATCTCACTTTAACTTTCTACAAAAGTGTATGAATAGTGTAGTAGTAATGAAAAGAGTATGGTTATTTGTGATGTGGTCTTGTAGCCAATTTGGAGTATGTGTCATGTAGAATTGATTCAACCTCCTGGCGTATTTGGCGTACACACTCCAGCTCTCTCGCCCATAGATCAGGGTTTAGAGACTGGCCGGATGTTTGCCAATCAGATTAGTTGCTGTTTAACGATATACTTCATTTAAACATTCAAATCTTCTTCAGGCAATATCAGGTAGTACTATTTACTCATGTTTATCTTCTTTTTCTTTCTCTTCTTCTTGTTCTTCTTTCTCTTCTTCTTCATCTTCTTCTTTTTTTTCTTCGTCTTCTTCTTCTTGTTCTTCTTTCTCTTCTTCTTCATCTTCTTCTTTTTTTTTCTTCGTTTTCTTCTTCTTATTTTTTTTCTATTTCTTCTTTTCTTTTTCTTCTTCTTTCTCTTCTTCTTCTTCTTCTTCTTATGATTTTTCTTCTTCTACTTCTTCTTCTCTTTTTTCTTCTTCATTCTTTACTTCTTCTTTCTCTTATTTTTTTCCTTCTTTTTCTAGCTCACCGACAATTGTATTAAGTGTACACATAAAGTCCAGTTCTATGGACAAAGTCTACTGTAATGGAGAGTTCTTCAAGACTCTCACAAAAGTGTGTATGTGTGGGTTCGTCTTCGTGGGTCAGTATTCACAACGCAGTTGCTTTAGCATGTTACAGTCTTGACAAAGGAGGGGTTCTGATACTGACACTTAACTGCATACCGAGTAGCGCGGTAGCTGTCAATCACACTGGACAAGCAGAAATTGTAGGAGTCGAAATAATGACACAAGAAACGAAGATCGGCATCTTCAACCTGTAAGGCCCGCCTAACAAAGACCTGTCGCTCTCGAATATGGAAATCAAGGACTCCAGCTGCCTAGTGGTTGGAGACTTCAACAGCCACTCGGAGAGATAATGAGAGGGAATGAAGTGGAAGATTGGGAGATAGACACAAATCTCTATCTTATCAATAGGCCGAAGGACAGCCCTATCTTCTATTCTAGAACATGGCATACCACCTCTACTCCAGACTTGGCCTTTTCCACGGTGGATATTCACCCCAAAATAGACGCCAGGTGCTCAACCAATTGTCAGGTAGCGACCACAGGCCAATTAGACTAGAAATTGATATGGAAGTAGGCCCACAGGAAATAAAACCGCTCCCACCTTGGAACTATAAACGAGCCGACTGGGACAAATTTGCAATTCTGACAGATGGGCTGTGTGAAACCATCAAAAAACGGAATAACAAAATGAAACATATGGTGGAAAGCCTAAGCAAAGCAATAATGCAAGCAGCCACCGAAACCATCCCAAGAGGGGCAAGGAAAAACTACAAGTCACATTGGAATGATGCATTGCAGAAAGCGGAAGACGAAGTCTCAAATGCTAGGAACATGGCAGAGAAAGAACAATCTATGGAGGCAAATATCGCCCTCAAGGCTATCACGGCGAAATACAAAAGAACACTAAACCAAATAACAAGAGACAGCTGGAAAAATAAAACAGAAAGCCTCAATTTAGATAAAGAAGGGAACTTCTTCTTCTTCATCGTACGCAGTCAGACAGTAACCATTATTTTTTCGAAAAAGGCAGCAGTCATCCTGAGGCTGTCGACACTCCCATAGAGCTTATCTAGTGTTGCCACTGGTGATGGCCACATCTGCTCTCTCTGATCCTCGTATGTCGGGCAGTTTTGCAGCAAATGCTCAGCGGTCATTTTCCCGGTACCACACGGGCATTCGTCCGTGCCGCCTATCTTCAATTTGTTGAATAGGTGGTATAGGAGGCAGACAGACTGGCAAAAGAAGGTGCAAGACTACCACAACCAGATTCCAGTGTGAACTACGAAGAGTCCAAAAGGCTTATTAGAGCCAGATACATGGCCAAATGGGAAACAGAACATACTGGCTACACAAAAAACGATGCTTATTACCAGTTGGACAGAAGAGAGCAGGTTGTGGTCTTCAGACTCCGCACAGGCCACAACAAACTGAGGTACCATCTATTTAATAAAATAAGATAGGTGGCACTGACGAATGCACTTGTGGCACCGGGAAAATGACCGCTGAACATCTGCCCGACAAACTACCCGACATACGATGACCAGAGAAAGCACACGTGGCCATCACCAGTGGCAACACTAGACAAGCTCTATGACCGCTGCTTTTTTCGAAAAAATACAGATTGACGTTTGACAGCGTACGAAGAAGAAGAAGAAGAAGAAGAAGAAGAAGAAGAAGAATAAACAGCAGTAGTATTCTTCACAATCTGATTATCAATTTGCGTTACATTACTCGACGATATTCCGGCGATTTGCAGCCCCCTCTTCCACAATGGCGGCATTCCTCGGTAGAATATATTGATTTGTTTATTCCATTTCTCATTTTTATTGCATCGGTTGAAGTTAAAGTGAGCTAAACTGCGAGAACTGTTACCGGTAAAAGTGTCACTGGTAAGCTACATAAGCTGTACACTGGTGAATGCTTGGAATGTATTGCGATATGAAGTAGTTTTAGGCTGGAACAATTAATGCATTTAAGAATAGATTGGATGCACATAGCTTTTAGAGTTAGGAAATGTAAATGAAACTGGTTGTTTACAGACTCTGCATAGTTTTCTAAGCCAGTATAAAGACGTAGTCTTCTTAACCAGTATAAAGTTTCAGTCTTCTAAACCAGTAGAAAGACAATTGTCTAAACCAGTATAAAGACATAGTCTTCTCAGCCCGTATAAAGACGTTAACTAAGTTACATATTGTACATTAAATGGAGAGTATTTCTCTTTAGCCGAAAAATGAAAGGTGCTCTCGAACATTGACCCCCTTTGAAAAAATTCACCGCACGCTGCAGCCCATTGGTGATCATTCTTATTCAGCAAATGATGTTAACTGTAGATACAAATTGTTCCTGTAACTAAACGGTTGTGTCATGTTCTGATGCCCATCGCAGGCCGTGATGGCGACTATCTCAAGACAGGTTTTTGTTAATCGTCTAAGGGAAAGTTGTTAGCCATTTGTGTTCTATGGTCTCCCTTGTCAAGTGAATGTCACGTACCCCTTCTCGGAATAATGTTTTTAAATACATAAAATACAATGGCAAATAAACAGTTATTTAGAAATAGTTAACAAAACAAACACAAAAGTACATGTGATATATGTGTCTTCCTTAACAATTTCAATAGAAATACAATACATTTAAAATAGAAGAAAGTTAATTACATTATTATTTGAATGAACGTGCTGCGTATATATGCAGAACAATCTGCAACCTGACCTAACAAGACCGTCGCCGCTGGGACTGGGAAGCCTTCTCGTTCATTAAAACGGTCCAAAATCACTGGAGGACAAATTGAGAGAGATCCACGGCCTCTCTTGAGAGACGCTTGGTCGGAATCACTCTCCGTAACCAAGGCATGCAAAATTACTACAATTTGGACCTAACGACGATTGTCCCTGATACGATATTCTGTGCAGACAAGGCAAACTATAGATGGGCAGGTCACATGTTGAGACAAAACGATGGTCGATGGAGCACAGCGACAGTTGTCTGGTACCCCCGAAGTTAAAAAAAAAGAGACCCCGGGGAAAACATCCATTGCGTTGGTCAAGCTCTCCTGCTGTCCGCAACATCCGAGATGTCTTTAGTAGAATGCTTACCAACCACTGGACTTCCGTGACCCAAGGCAAGCTCCGCTGGAAACGGATAGGAAGCCCTCAGCAAGGCTGAGGAACGGGTCACAACGATCAAGAAATGCTGACAGAGTGAAGGCTTGTTGTTTCCCTTTCTCGAAGAGGATTCAACTGTTGTGTTGTACAAACCACACGTTTGCCATGTTAGACATCTAATCGGTTTCGATTTATTTTTATTTTTTGCTACAAATGTCGAAAATCCATATTTGCAGAGGTATATTGTTGGAAATGAAATGAAAACTTGCATAGCTCGCTTTACAAGATAAGGCTAGTTTACTAACTGCATTGTATTCAGTCTGTTCACACTAGGCCTGTGTCCACCTGCGATCTAGCCCGGTGGATCTAACAACTAGCGAAATGTAAAAGTACCGATGAGCGTAAACATAACTCAACGAAGTCCAAAATGTATACCCGAATTTAAAGTACAACCAAGATAACGATCACAGGCAAGGCAAAGACCAAACCTAAAGTTATTTTAGAACAACAGAAGATTGAGAAATCCACAAGCTTTGAGTACCTCGGCTCAGTTATAAGCGCCAATGGCTACGGCAATGCAGAGGTTCAATAAAATGAGAAACTGATGACAGAACATTAATAAAATGAAAATAACTATTCTGTGAACTTGCATTATACCGATGAAGACATACGGATGTGAAACGTGGACCCCCACACAAACACTTAAGAAAAGGATTGCATCTTTTGAACTAAAGGACTACAGAAAAGTGCTCAAAATACAATGGATAGCAAAAAGGAAAAATGCAGATATCCTTAACTTAACTTAACGTCCTTAAACTGGTTTAGAAGACTCTGCAGAATCTGTATACATTCAGTTTCATTTCATCACCTTGCTCTAAAAGCAATGCGCATCCAATTTATTCTTAAATGCATTAACTGTCCTTCCCTCCACTACCTCCCCTGGCAATGCATTCCAAGCATTCACCACTCTCTAATTAAAAAAATATTTCCTAATATCGAATCTGGACCTCTCTTTAGTTAATGTGCAACTATGCCCTCTTGTTCTAGTTTGTGGCTGTCTTTTAAAAAAAAAACTTATGATAGTCTAATTTATCCATTCCTCTGATCATCTTATAAGCCTGTATTAAGTCACCACGAATTCTTCTCTCTTCTAGACACTGTAGGCCGGTTTTTCTTCATAACTGTAATACTACAATCCCACTATCAGCGTTGTAGCTCTTTTTTGTATTCTTTCCAGCATGTTTGTATCTCCTCTATGACAAGGACTGCACGCCTGTACACATAACTCCAATCTAGGTCTAACTAATGCTTTATACAGTTTGACTATCACTTCCTTGCTCCTATGTTTAATATTTATTTTTATCATACATAACATTGCATTTGCCTTTTTCATTGCTACCTGAACTTGCTCACTCACCTTACATGTATGATCTAGTATAACTTGTAAGTCCCTTTCCTTATCTATCTTTCTAATATTGTTCTCTCCCATTCTGTAATTATGTTTCATATTGGATCTACCCATGTGGATGACTGTACATTTAATCACATTAAACTCCATTTGCGAACCTACAAACCACTCTCGAATTTTATCTAAATCCGATCTCAATATATCCACATCTGCTTGAGATATAGATAAAGATATAGATATACTATAGATCCTACTTAATATCAAGCAAAATTGGTTAGTAAACAACATCTTGTCTCGAAAGCTAAAATAGTTTCTTCTTCTTCTTCGTTCGTCTTCAGACCTCAACTTCAATGATTATAACGAAGGCAGCAGTCGACTCAAGGCTCTGTACGCTTCCGTACAGCTTCTCGTGGAAGGACATCGGCTGTTGCCAATTGTTACTTCTTTTGTCGGTATACAGCGGACATGACGGCAAAATAGATTATGCCTTCATGGGGGGCTGTGCCGCAGGCACAAATGTCTGTAGTGCCAATCTTGAACTTGTTGTACAGATGGCATCTGAGTCTGTTGTGACCTGTGTGTAGCCGGAAAATGATCACCTGGTCTCGCCTGGAGAGTTGATGGTAGGCATCGTTTTCTATGTGGCCAGGGTGATCCTATTTTCCATTTTGCACTGTACGTTGTCCTGATGAATGCTTTAGTTTCATTGTATGTGATTTCTGTATCACTCTGCTGCAACATTCCTCGCTCTCTGGCGAGCCTGTCCGCCTCCCCGTTGCCTGGAATGTCGCAGTGGGCTGGTGTCCATTGGACTGCTTTTTTTTTAAGCACTGGGCTCTTGAGGGCCATTACACTGCTAGGTCGTCTGTGAAAATGACCACTTGCTTTGCTGTATAATAGTTTGACCACATCCAACGCCATACTGGCCTAGAAAGAACGATACATGAAGGTTTGGTGCTTGGAAAGCTGGGCTGAAGCAGACCGATGAAAAGATGGAAACAAGACATCACAGAGGTCCTGACGATGACAACGATAGAGGCGATACTTCTGGGTAGAGATCGAGTTACAGATCGGCTGTTGTGAAAGTGATTTTCTGCAAATGACATGCAACATGATGATGATGATGATGATGATGATAATAATGATGATAATGATGAAAGTGAGCGATTTTTTATGCTATATAATGCTGCTTGTTATGGTATACAAAAATATATGTGACTTTATTGTTGACGTAGATCTAGCAAATACTATTTTCATTTATAAACATCATTGCATAATTTCAGAAGTGCCGGTTATGCTAGCAATCAGCTAGAGGTTAGTGATATTTAAGATAATATCTGTGGGTAACTGAGAGGCTAGTCCGGTCAAGCACAACATATTGTCCAGGACGTTGCGTCAGGGTTAATGACAATGTTGTTCGTCCATCACGAACCTTGACTTTTTGCACCGAGCCAGTCCATCTAGTCGAGTATTCTGTAAATCCGGGTTGTGGATGGGTGGGAAGATGGGAACTGCATATTCGCAATCAGTGAAAGCAGAGACAGTTTGCTTCGCGAGACGGTGATCATGATTGTCAGCAAATCCATGTACCTCATCCGCTTTATTGCTCAGCAAGGTGTCCCGCAACTGACGCAGCTTTTTGACTGTAGTTTAGCTTGTCAGCGGACCTACGCTCTCTGCTCGCCTGTCGTCACAGGACTCGACTGTGTTAGTACTGGATACATGAAAAGAGAATGACTTGCGAGATGAATTTCCTTTAAGTGAGAAAGTGTTGCGCAGTTTGTCGACCACACTCTCTCGATCGAGTCCAACTTTAACCAGTGGCAAAACAAGTCAGGACGACTGGATATGAGCTCGGGTGCAGTGGTTGACCACGGATGCTCAAGTGCCTGGCTGTGTTCTGTGCGGTCCACACCGATCAGCACATTTGCATTCCGTTCTCTGGACAACATTCTGCTACTTAAGCCATATCAAGGCTTGGTGGTTCAAGATTGAGAACGAACGACCCTAAGCCAGCAAGCCCTTTAAGAAAAAAACAGAATGCGATACTGGAGAAAACACTAAAAAGCTATATTTTTTTTTGTTGCCTCGTTTACCGTGGTTCCTATGAGGCAGTGTATTGTTCTGTGTTTTGCACTTTACAGCCTGGTTAAACCATATTCAGCACGAAATGTAATAGGTGTACGACCCTGTCAGATCAGGAATCTGAACACAGACATGTTTTGTTTTTGAGCCATCGAAACTTCGCAACCACGTATGAACACTTCTATAAAAGCTTAACACATGCAATTCCAAATGCAGATCTTTTCTATCATTATCGCTGCCTGTTTCAAATCTATCAATAACATGACCTCCCATAGTGTATCCGGGCTCCCTTACTGAGAATGGTAGAATATAACCGCCACAGAATACTGTCACAGTAGGTCAAGGGCAAACAATCTTAAGGTGAGCGATGTATGTATTTCTCCTGAGTGGCCAAAACATTCATTGCATGTTGAACGCGAGGACTAAGAGTTGTCCACGGATGTGGCAATCTCAAAATGTACAAATTATCGCTACCCTGCTGCAAATAACTAGAAAAAGTCTTTCCTAAAAGCTGGTTATGGTAAGTCAAATACAATGCTGGACCTGTGCTTCAACAAAAAAGAGATGAGTGATCTTGATTTAACTTAACTTAACGTCTTTATACTGGTTTAGTAGACTCTGCAGAGTCTAAACGATGGACAGGGCTGCAAAATACGTTCTGATGTCATGGGGGATGTGCAGAGAAGATAGATGGCCAGCTAGAGTCGTTGCCTTGTGTTTTAAGTCAAGTCAGGTAATCCTCAGACTTAACCATTGTCTTTCGTGTTGATCGTCCACGGCAACGGTTGATGAGTCTCGGACAGCGTGGAGGAAGACGGAGTAGAATCGAAATGTCTCAGCCAGGTGTTCCACGGGAGACTCCATTAGTGGTGAGGTCTTGTATTTCGTATAGTGTAAAGTGCAGAATCTGCAACAAAAGAAATAGTATTTGTAAGATTTTGTGTTTATATTAATCTTAGTCTTAGTAGACCTATAATTCTACAAGGGAAGATGACCCTGTGGAGGTCCCAGCTGTGGTGTGAGCTGGATAAAGGAGGGATGAGGATTTCCTGCTTAGCGTGTTAGGCTCGAGCAGCTTATTACTCCGCTGTGTTAAGACAAGTGCCAAGAAGTTTGGTTAATAGATCTGCGAGTCCATCTTAAAAGACTCAAACACTAGACCAACTTGACACGCAGCCTGTTAGGCGCCATCTATGCTGCTCTTAACAAACCAACTAAGCATGGCCGGTGTTGTGCCATGTCACACAGTTAGTCGCCTCTTATGACATGCTCTAAGTAGGGCAGTGGTGCTATTCTTGTCATTGCCATACCCAAAGATCCAGAATCGTTCGGGATGTTTACTGTAGTACGCCGCCCATACAGTGGGTTAGAGGACATATGTTGCTTATACAGAGAATACTAGTTGTTTTTGCTTGTGAATGCACATAGCGACAAAGGGGCATTTTGCTACTCAGATATTAAGCTCGCAATATCACTAGACCTATAAACGAATAATGCGAATCACAATGTAAACATACAATTCCCTAGTAGTGGATCCAACGGGAAGCTTCGACTGGTTCATTTCTTCTTTTCCTTTTTCGTTCGTCTTCTGACATCAACTTTAATGACTCTAACGAAGTCATCAGTCGACTCAAGGCTCTCTACGCTTCCGTACAGCTTCTCGTGGAAGGACACTAGCTGTTGCCAAATGCTACTTCTTTTGTCGGTATACTGTGGACATGAGTGAAAAATATGTTCTGCCTTCATGGGGGCTGTGCCGCAGGCACGAAGGTCTGTAGTACCAATCTTGAACTTGTTGTACAGATGACATCTCAGACTGTTGTGACCTGTGCGTAGCCGGAGAATGATAATCTATGTGGCCAGGGTGTCGTTTTTTTCTCTCCATTTTGCACTGTACGTTGCCCTGATGAATGCTTTAATCTCATTGTATGTAATTTCTGTATCTAACGTAGGTTAGGTTCATCATTTTGTTCCATAGCGGTATTTTAACCATTCCTATATATTTTGTATACTCCACAGGCGATAAAAGAGAGACCGGAACATGAGGGAACTACGTTTTGAACTCTCCCAGTTTTACTACTATAATCGCTCAGCAATTTATATAATGTACAGACCGACACTATGCATTAATGTCTGAAATAGTATCTTGCTATCCATATGTTAACAAACTGACCCTAGGCATTACAGTTCTAACTAGTATCTTACTATCCATATTTTAACAAACTCACCCTAGGCATTACAGTCCTAGCTAGTATCTTACTATGCTACATCAAGTTTTAATGTCCTATATATAGTATCTTACTATCCACAGACTATCATACCAGCATTAAATTGTGATGTCCTACACAGTATCTACCTAAGCACATGGTAACAGTCTTTTATATAATACCTTACTGTATGAATATTAACATGCAGACAATAAACGGTATTGTCCTACAAAGTATCGCACTATCCCCATTAAACATAAGTTCACTGACTCGAAACTTTACAGTCCTACATTGTAATTTGCTATCTATATATTAACAGACCAATACCAAGTTTTATTGTTTTTCAAAGTATTGTACAATCCCAATGGCATCAGACTGACAGAGAGCTTTAATGTCTTACACAGGATCTTACAATCCACATATTAACAAACCAACTCTAGATTGAATGCACTGCACAGTATCCACTATCCAGATGTTAGACTTACCCAACACATTGATGTCCTACATAGTTCCTTACTGCCACCATGTAAACAGGCCAACACAGAGTTTGAATGTCTTACAGAGTATAGGCCAAGACAGAGCTTTAATGTGCTACAGAGTATCTTACTATCCACATGTTAACAGGCCAACACAGAGCTTGAATGTCCTACAGAGTATCTTACTAACCCAATGTTAACAGGCCAACACAGAGCTTGAATGTCCTACAGAATATCTTACTATACACATGTCAACAGGCCAAGACAGAGCTTGAATGTCCTACAGAATATCTTACTATACACATGTCAACAGGCCAAGACAGAGCTTGAATGTCCTACAGAATATCTTACTATACACATGTCAACAGGCCAACACAGAGCTTGAATGTCCTACAAAGTATCTTACTATCCACATGTCAACAGGCCAACACAAAGCTTTAATGTCCTACATAGTATTTTACTATCCACATGTCAACAGGCAGACACATAGCTTGAATGTCCTACAGAGTATCTTACTATCCACATGACAGCGTACTTCGAAGAAGATATCTTACTGTACCTATGTCATCAGCCCGACTCTGAGCTTTGCTATCCTACATGATATTGTACTATCCACATGTTTTAATGTCATTCATAGCATTTTACAGTCTCCATGTCAACAGACCAACACCAAGCTGTAATATCCTAATATAAAATCTTTCTTTCTAAATGTAAGTAGACCTAATATCAAGCTGTAATGTACTTCATAAAATCTTACTATCTAAATTTTAACAGACCGATGCTATTCGCTAATATCCTACATATTATCTTACTGTCACCATGAGGATGGTGTGGCCTAGTGGTTAAGGTGGCATGGCTCAAAACCCAAAGGTGGTGGGTTCAAACCCCATAACAGCGCCGTTACCCCGGTAAAGCGAAACCTTAGAAAATGCAAGAGGACGCAGACCATTACAAAAAATGCATGCTGAAGTTGGATGCACTTGGCCGACAGGCGCAAAATAAAAACCACAGTACAATGTACACCACCTTGGGGATTAGAGAAATAAGGCGAACTAAAAAAAACAAAAAAACTGTCACTATGTCAACATAATTACACTAAGCTTCAGTGTCCAATATATTATCTTAATGTCCTCATATAACCAACCAATTCTTTAGATTTAATGCGATACATAGCATCTTACTGTCTACATATTAGCATACTATCTGAGTATCCCAACAGTAACATACACGAACAGTCACCTAGTTTTACTGTCCTGCATAGCATTTTACAATCCCCATGTTAACAAACCTACCTAAAAGCATTAGTGTCCTACATAATATCTTACTGACCCCAATTTAAAAGATCTAAACTGAGCTTGACGGTCCTATAAAGTATCTCACTGACGCCACTTTAATAGACCAAATCTGATTTTTAATCTCCTACATAGTATCTTAGTATCAGCATGACAAAAGATGAAGGCTAACACTGAGCCTTAAGGTCCTAGGTAGTGTCTTACTGTCTGTATATTAACAGATGGACACCAAGATAATTGTCCTGTAAAGTATGATACTATCCCTATCTTAGCAGGCCGACAACAAGCTGTAATGTCCTACATAGTACATTACTAATTTGCATGTTAATAGCCAAAAACCGAGCTTTTGGCATAGATGACGTACATAGTATCTAACTATACAACTGTTAGCAGACAGACACTGAGTTTTATTGTCCTATGTAGCATTAAACTGTTTGCATGTTTACAAACCATTTCCATTTGTTAATGTCCTACATGTAATTTTACTGTCCAGAAGTTAACATACTAACACAAAGCTTAAATGACCTACTTTTTATCTTTTTGTACAAAGATAGCAGTCTGACACAAATCTTTAATGTCCTACCTATTGTTTTACTATCCACACGTTATAACAGAATGAAAGCAAGCTTCACTTTTCTACATAATATCAAACTATCCACTTTATAACACACAGACAGTGAACTTTCATGTCCTACTTATTTTCTTAATATCCACATGATAATATACATCAACTGAGAAATAATGTTGTAAATATTTTCTCACTATCCACATGAAAACAGACCAACCTCATGAACAGGTGTCCTACATAGTATATTTTTTCCCCCAGGTAAAGAGACAAAAACTGAGTAGTTATGTCCTACATAGTATCTTACTCTCCACTTGTTAACAAACCAACACTGATCTGTAATGTCCTTTATAGTATCTTACTATCCCCAGGTCAAAATACAAACACAGAGCAGTAATGTCCTACATAGTATCTTACTATCCGCGTGTTAACAGAATGACAGCTAGCATTACTTTACCTCATAGTATTGTACTATCCACTTGTTAGCATACGAACAGTGAGCTTTCATGTCCTACATATTTTCTTAATATTCAAATGTTAACGCATAACAGCCGAGATGTAAGGTTGTATATATTATCTTTCCCCTTGATAAAACATCAACACTGAGCTGTAATGTCATACATAATATCTTACTAATCATCATGTTTACAGACCAACACAGAGAACACGTGTCCTACACAATGTCTTACAGTTCACATGTATTAACAGACCAACACTGAGAACACGTGTCCTACACAATATCTTACAGTTCACATGTATTAACAGACAAACACTGAGCTTTTCTGTTCTATTAAGTGTGTTACCTTCCATTTGTTAATAAATAGAAACCAATAATAAATTTCCTAAACAGCATCCTGCTGTCCCCATGTCAATAGACCAACAACGAGCTGTGATGTTCTAAATAAATTTTTACTATCAATACATTAACAAACCCACACTGAGCCTTATCGCCAAAATAAAAGTATCTTCCTTTCCCCCCAAAAAGAGATGCAATAGACTTAATTATTTTATCTGACTATCACAGTGCAAACAGAATCACACCGTGGTTCAATGTCCTTTATATTATCTTGATATTCACAGGACAAAAGAAGTAGACGGACAACAAACTCTACTGTCCCACATAGTATCTTACTTTCCACCTCTCAACAAACTGACCATGTCCGTTAATGTTGTACATATTATACTACTAATCACATGTTAATAGATCCACACTGTGCTTCAATGCCCTACATTTTATCTTTGAATCCCCATGCCAGAAGAACACTTAGCTTTACTGTTATACATACTATCTTACCATCCACATGTCGACAGACCAGCACCAAGATTTGCTACCCTAAATATTATTTTACCATTCACATGTTAACAGACCAGAACCAAGATTTGATACCCTACATATTATCTTACCCTCCAAATGTTAACAGACCAGCACCAAGATTTGATAACCTAAATATTATTTTACAATCCATTTGATAACTGACCAATACTAGGATTGGATACCTTACATATTACTTTACTATCCACATGGCAACATATGTATCTCGCAATGAAATTTTACAGTCTTACATAGTACCTACAATCCATAAATTAACAGACCAACACCAAAATGTGTGTTCTACATAGCCTTTTACTCTCACTGTGTTTTAGTGAAATGAGATACCAAAGGATGCAGAGCTGAGGCAAAAGCTATGGTGCAGCCACTATGTCCTGGTAAAGATTATGGACTGCATCATGATTACTGGCTTGCAGATATAACATGACCAAAGGATCCGGAACGCAAAGAATAATAAAGAATTTTTGCACGCTAGAGGACTAAAATTGAGTTTTAATGTCCTATATATTATCTCTTTATTTACATATTAACAGATAGACACTAATATTTAATGGTGTACATATTATCTTACTATCCACATGTTAGGAGTCAGATACTGAGCTTAAATTTCTTACATAAGGTCTTACTATTTACAAATCAACAGATGCAAACCAACATGGAGATTTACTGTCTTGAAATTATCTTACTATCCACATGTTAGTAGACTAACACTCAGCTTTGATGTCCTACATAGTATCTCACTATCAAAATATTAGCAGATTGACACATACTTTAATCTTCTACATGATATTCTACTATTCAAATATTAGCACACCAACCGCAAGCTTGTTAGCAGTCTAATGCAGAGCTTTGATGTCCTACATAGTATCTCACTATCAACATATTAGCAGATTGACACCAAGCTTTAATCTTATACATGATATTTTACTATTCACATGTTAGCATACCAACCGCAAGCTTGTTAGCAGTCTAACGCAGAGCTTTAATGTCCTTCATAGTTTCTCACTATCAACATATTAACAGTCTGACACCAAGCTTTACTCTTCTACACAGTATCTTGCTATCCATATGTTAACACACACACAGCAGTAGTTACGTTCGTACATATAATCTTACTACCCACATGTTAACCACAATAGCATTATCAACTCTCAAACCCTTCGACGGTTTGCAAAGACTGGCCTTTTCAAACAAGCTAAACGCCTACTGTGTATGTATTTCCTTAATGGATGAATCAACAACAACAGAACCAATCGAAGGTGTTTTGCAATCAATTCTAGAGCTGCATTTATAGTGACATTAGGAACAGTACGTAATAAGTAGTTTTGGAAATGTATGTTTAAAATAAAAAGATGTGTATTACTACCATGCTTTCAATTTGGTGTATTTTAATAGTGTCAGTATTCGAATATATCATAAATACACAGAGTGACAGCAAAGAGCAATTTTATCAATACCTGGGCTTTAGAAATGTGTACTTTAATATCTGTTTGTTTACAATTGTTAATATGGCAACTAATGCGTCTTGTGAAATAAAGAAATAAACAAGAAACAAACAAACACTGGAATAAGGTTCAATTTAATGTTTACGTATTTCTTATGCCACATTATGAATATTATGTCTACATATATTCAGCCAGCAGTAAACATGCAAGATTCCATATGGCTATTGTTATTAAAATGATGGTAATGGGTGTCCTGTTCTAAAAAATGTACAGTTTAAAATTTGGATATGTACAATGAGATTAACAATCTATAGCTGGTATGTTAGAGAAATTTATAACATAAAAGTCTACATACATTTGCTTTTACATATCCAAGCTTGAACAATTTAAAAGTAGCACACACGGAATATAAGCACGCTTAACCATAAACAACTTTCAGCCCAGGATCTTCGATTAGCTAGATAACAGTTTCACGGCCTAGTAGTGAACTGTATTTACACGGACAATGATTACTTCGTCATAAGGGCAATGTATTCAAAAGAAAGGGATGTAATAAATGCACTACAATAATATAAATGATTTAATAATTACATGAAAATAAAACAAATACTTATAATAGTTGAGGTTGCGTAAAATGAAGCATACCATACGAAATTTAACTTTCGGACATTTCTAACATTTATTTGCATTTTATGAATATTGTTAAATTCATTTTAAAAACAAAATGCGAGTCGCTGTCACCACAACAGAGCTAACTTAAACAGGCATCAGCATATATGCTAACTCTAACCTTACTATTAACAGCTACAGGAGCAGCCAGTGTTGTCTTCTGCCAGTTACTTGTCTAGTTCGCTCCATGACTTCGACGCCGGTCAAGGTTCAAGGTTCAGTTCTTGTGATAAGCACGGCTTTGCTGTCACAATCGTCGCCGACGAGCGCCCGGGGTCGCGAGCTGTTCCTCCCCATATGTCGTGCACGAGGACGACAACAAGCGTGAGAAATTTGGTCGGGTGGATAATTAACACCTATCGCCTTCAGTGTACAGATGCCAATGTACACGTCCATGTGGTTCTGGTGTAGGGCCATAGCTCACTCGTTCTAAGGTTTGTAACCTGGATAAAGAGGGGAGACGCCCAAGCTAGAACCTCTCACGCAAATTTTTTATGATGGGATAACTCTGAATTATATATTTTTTGTATTTGTTTGGTTATGCCCCTCGCTATGTTTAAAGAAACACTGGATGTCAACAACATCGGCGACGAAGATGGCACACGACATACAAACTACCCCCCCGCCCCCCTTCCACGCCTTCTAACGACACAAGTTGATAGAAGATGATGAGGATGATGATGATAATAATCATGACAATAATAATAACAAAACATTAGCCATTGACCTACAATAGAACAATTAGATAGATGTTTAAGCATACAACCATGAAGGAATGATTATTCCGTGAGATAAGCAGAAGAAAAGGTGTGATTTCCATGAAGACATGTTATTAGAGGAAACATAAGACCACACTATATGTACATGTAGAGCGTAGGATACAATGTTGGTAGAGTGTCTGCTTCTTTCCGGCTGCAACTTGTTCCAGCCAACCCAGCTGTAAACGAGTACCAGATTTACTGTTAAGAGAAATGATAGAGGAACAGGAATTGGTTTTCACAAAACCTGATGTTTTTGGTTTGATTAGAGGTTTCAATTTCTGGATTCTGTGACGAAGACTTGCCCTTTTCTACCCCAGACCGTTGTCCTTTGTGCGGTATCATGTCATATTGACCAGTTCATGGATTCGTGTGTGTATCAGAACAATGAAGATTCTAGTACCTCATCCCTGGCGGTAATAAAATAAATTTATATATCAGTGATATTGTAAGCCAAGACATCGAGGAAGGGAACTGGCTACCCCCATCTGATAAAAGCTAAAACCTATTATAGATAAGTTTCTACCACAGCATCCCCGACTACAGTATATTTGTATTACTCGATGTATCCATGAATGTAAACAGCAAGTTGGCTGTGTTTGTATTCTGACATTCTTTCCTTGACATAATCAACAGTTTCTTGGGCGGATTGTCGCTACGGTTGGCACGTTCTAAATGCATGTTTTTGCTCGTGAGCTTCAATCTCTTCTGTATTTTGTGTTGGCCTTTAACTGGTAGTGGGCGGGGTACATTGGAATGTCTTATATGTTCACAGCAGTTCATATTTGTCACACATTAGTCGGTAGTCAGCATTGATTGCTGAGAGTACAGAGAAACAAGAAGACCAAAGTCGAGAGAGAGAAAGAGAGAGAGGATGAACAACAGAAATATGAATATTGTTAGATGACTGTTAATTTGTGCAGGTGTTAAAAACAATTCGAGGTAAATCTTCTTCTTCGTACGCTGTCAGACGTCAACTTGAATTTTTTCGAAGAAGGCACCTGTCACCCTAAGGCTGTCGACACTGCCATAGAGCTTGTTTAGTGTTGCCACTGGTGATGGCCACATGTGCTTTCTCTGGTTCTCGTATGTCGGGCAATTTTGCAGCAGATGTTCCGCGGTCATTATCCCTGTACCACAGGTGCATTCGTCAGTACCATCTTTCTTCAGTTTATTGAATAAATGGCACCTCAGTCTGTTGTGGCCTGTGTGGAGTCTGAAGACCACGACCTGCTCTCTTCTGTTCAACTGGTAGTAGGCATAATTTTGTGTGTAGCCAGTATGCTCTGTTTCCCATTTGGCCATGTATCTGGCCCTAATAAACCTTTTGAACTCTTCGTAGGTCACACTAGAATCTGGTTGTGGTAACCTTGCACCTTCTTTAGCCTGTCTGTCTGCGTGTCGTCCACTACTCCAGCGATGTTGGGGCCTGCTGCATCCGAGGGTTTGCTATGGTGAGATTTTCTTCAGTAGTCTACAAAGCCAGATCGTCTGCAAACATGGATCTGTGGACTCTTCTTAATATATTCTCTATTATGTTGTTTATATACACCAGAAAAAAGTGTGGGTCGATTCAGTTTGATTACCATCTCTGCATCAAAGGACGGCTGCAATCGATCTTCAGCTTACTTTATGTCATGTCGTAAGGTTGCAATCTGAGAAGCTTTTCCCAGTCCATCTTCTGATGTTATCCGCTCAGTTAAAACTGTCTCTTCAAATTGTCTTTCACCCTACCCTCTAGTATGGTCGTTAAAGTCACTAAAAAAGGTCGTGCATGGGCTAGCAACATCATCAGGTAAAGCCACTACTGTTGAATCCGTCACTGCCAGGTTTCTTGTAAAGAGACCGACTCTAGCGATGTCCTGGAGCTTTCATGAAAGGTTTCTTGTAAAGAGACCGACTCTAGCGATGTCCTTGATCTTTCATAGCAGGTTTCTTGTAAAGAGACCGACTCTAGCGATGTCCTGGAGCTTTCATTAAAGGTTTCTTGTAAAGAGAACGATTATATCGATGTCCTGGAGCTTTCATTTGGAGTAGAACAGTGAATCAATAAATGGCGCTGACAGCATGCCACACGAAGCAACAATAGTACAGTCTAGCCATGACCTACTGTAGATTACAGATGACCATAGTCTAGCCCTTCTATAGTACAAGACTTCAACAAGTGCATCGTTGCACACCCCGTTATTCACACCAGCCAGAAGTCAGCTCAGTTTGGTGCAGTCATGTTGGTTTAATGAACATTTCTGCCAATTATACTCCATGCATAGTTCCCAATTCTTCTTCGCCATTATCGTGCAGTGGTGGACTGGTCGTCTCCAAGAAAATCTGTCCCGTGCTTTTTTCTGCAGTTCTTCTTCTATCTTTTCACAATTTGCCTCTATCATTTTTCCAACGATATCTTATTCTCTAACCATCCCTTGTATCGTTAGAGCAACGGTCATTATACTCTTTTAGTGTGTTCAATGTAGGGTCTGGGCTCAAGGTCTCGCCTACCTCAAATGGATGTTGATGCCAATCTGCAGTCTCTCACATCCAGGGTGCAGTGATCGCCGGGGAAGCTACTGACCTCTAGCACAAGGCCTCTCCTGCACAAGCGTGTCCATTGCAACACCTTCTCATGGGTGGAACTGTTGTTTACTGAGTTTCCTTTGGTGACGACTGAGTAACTGATGGTTCAACAAGACGAGTAGCAGTTTGGACCCCTTAAGGCGAGTAGCAGGTTAAGGTCCCATAAGGCGAGGAGCAGTTTGGGGTCCCTAAAGGCAAGGAGCAGCTTGGGGTCCATTTAGGCGAGGAGCAATTTGGGGTCCTTTAAGGCGAGATGCAGTTTGGGGTCCCTTAAGACGAGTAGCAGTTTAGGGTCCCTTAAGGCGAGGAGCAGTTTTGGGTCCTTTAAGGCGAGGGGCACTTTGGGGTCCCTTAAGGCGACGAGCAATTTGGGGTCTCCTAAGGCGAGGAACAGTTTAGAGTCCCTTGAGGCGAGGACCAGTTTGGGGTCCCTTTAGGCGACGAGCAAATTAGGGCCTCTTAAAGCGAGAAGCAGTTTGGGGCCCATTAAAAGGACAACGCAGGACCCAGCGGCGAGTGGAATGTGCACTGACTGTTACAAACCCAAACCCCACCCATGGGTTAAATGTTCATCTCATCTGTCGTCTGCTGAGCTACACAACTTGTATTTATCTAACCTACGAGAACCCTACCAGGAATCCCATTAGGGTAGAGGTACCCAGAGAAGATATGGGTCAAGTCCTACGTCCCATAATGGTAGAGGTACCCTGAGAAGATCGGGGTCAAGTCCTACGTCCCATAATGGTAGAGGTACCCAGAGAAGATCGGGGTCAAGTCCTACGTCCCATAATGGTAGAGGTACTTAGAGATAATAACGGCCAAGTCCTATGTCCCATAATGCTAGAAGTACCCAGAGAGGATCGGGTCCAAATCATACGTCCCAGAGAGCACCGGTTGATTTGACATTTCTCATGTCAACGCACTGCGCTCTGACTCTATGGATGGGGAGGGGAGGCATATCTAATCGATCTCATTATAAGAGACGAGCCGTTGTGATGTGGAGGGGTGGGTGGGCAGTCGTGAACGGATAGGGGGCAGGACGTGACACAGTCACGGAGAAAGGGCTGAAGGCAGAATAAAGAAATGTGATATGTAACTAGAGCAACTGTAGCCAGTGGGGAATGTACTCTGTGAACACACCTGGCATCCCACTTCAGCCCCATCGGCGCAGCGAATCTCTCGATGACAAAAGACGGAAGTGGCTAAGCCAAATACATCTACGCCTCACGGAGAAACACACACCCCACCTGCTCTTTGGGAGGAAGAAGTCTGCAGCAAGATAACCCAACATTCTAATACCAGAAAACCATGAACATTATTCAAACGAGCTCGGGCGTCGCCTCGGTTATCAAGGCCCGAGCAACAGAGATACCGCCCCCGCTCTGTGCGAGAAGTCAGCGAGAGGGAACATCAACATTCTACAGCTTAATATTGCCGGAGTACAAAACGGTTCCTGAACTGATTACAATACTACATGGCCATCACATTCACATAGCCCTCCTCCAGGAAACGATACTACCACAGAGACAAATTAATATGACAGGCTACACGCAGCGGAAGTGCGAATGCAACAAATGCCGTTGCATTTTGACCCTGGTCAGAAATGATGCGCATGCCATTGTAACCAACAGTCCTGTAGAGGATATTAACCATTAAACAATAAAGTTATAGGGGATAGATAGAATAACATACAAACTACATAACATTTACTGTGCTCACCTGAATTTGAGCCTGTATCAAAGAAAACAGTGTTGGTGGAAGATTGAAATGCCCATATGCAACATCTTGTATACCATCAGTTTTATAAAAGAGGCCTGGAGATCGAAGAGCTGAGTAATGGCACCATCCTTACACTACTCTACAATCTGGAAACCCAACTCTTTTGGATAGAGCGCATGGTACTACCAGCCGGCCAGATCTGACACTTGTGATGGCTTACTTGGTAGAAAACAACTTCACTAAAGACTTGGGAGATGTTGGACGCAATCATCGTCCTATCCTAACAATGATTGAAACCCCACATAGGGATAGGGTTGTTCAGGGCAAACAATCATGGCATTTCAGGAAGGCTGGCTGGGATAGATATGTCCAGGAAACTGTTGCTGGGTTTAGTCAAATAAGTAAAAATGATAACACCAATACAGCTTTGAAACATATATATGTCACCATCTTAACAGCTGCAAAGGAAAGCATCTGACAGGACACGTAAATGAAATATAAATCGTACCGGAATCCAGAGCTGGCTGCAGCCGTCAAAGAGAAAGAGGAAAGGCCAGGAGCCCAGAGCTGGCTGCAGCCGTCAAAGAGAGAAGAAAGACCAGGAACCCAGAGCTGGCTGCAGCCGTCAAAGAGAGAAGAAAGGCCAGGAACGCAGAGCTGGCTGCAGCCGTTAAAGAGAGAGCAAAGACCAGGTAGAAGTATTTCAACAACAAAAAAAGAGTACATTAACTGAATGGAAAAAGAAAGGTGTATCACTAAACAAAGCAAGCGGGAGACTTGGAGAGAAAATTATAGAAAGCAGAGTAAACAAAGGCAGGGAGTAATGCGTGAAGGCTGCTGAGTAGCCTTAAATGGAGCAAGAGAAAGTCAAACACAACATCCCTGACAGACGAAATAGTATCAAACACTAAGAAAGCTGAGATTTGTACCACATTTTTGGCGGGTTAAAAAAGCACAACCAAGAAATCTACTAGATTAAGCATTTTTAAAGGAATCCTTTAACATCGATTCAACCATCATGGCGGCCTTCAAACATTACTTCAATCCACATGAACTGTTGATGAAAAATAAAGCACTAGTACCGGATAAAGTTTAAAACGGGATGACAAACAAATTAAGACCAAAGGCAAAGAGAAACTTTTATGATTTATCGGCAGAACATGGGACAAAGGACAGTTACCATTAATTTGGCTATCAGCAACAATTAAATCCGTACTGAAGAAAGGGAAACAACAAAAAACACATGGAAGCTATAGACATGTGTCACTCATCTCATGTTTAGGTAGACTGGTTGAACAAATGATAAACAAAACTATACTGGAAAGCAATAACCTCAATGAAAGAAACCAGTCAGGGTTCAGGGTGGACATCGCACGGATGATCCACTCTTTAGGTTCACACGTCATGTGACGGAAATAGCATATTAGCAGTGTTCATTGATGTACAGCAGGCATATACCAGGAAACGGAGGACATGCCTTTTGATGAAAATGAGGAAAATGGGAACCGAAGAAAAGATTCTTAGAAACACTGCCGATAATTGACAATAAACTGTACAGAGTAATGAAACAGCTGAAGAAGACTTCTATTTATATAAGAATGGCAATTGGCTGACAAGAGCAAGATTGCTCAGCTTCTACGGGATAACAGCAACAACAGCAACAACAACAACAACAACAACAGCAACAACAACAACAGCAACAACATACTCATTTTGTATTGTTACTGTTTAAAGACCAATTAAGCTTTGAACTCTGACATTCAACCTTTCACACATATACACATTCTTCTATTTAAGAAATCCATTTATTTTCGTATCTACGGCTGATCTCTTTCAGACGATGTTTTTTGAAAATAGTTTAGTACAGAATAAAGGGATCAAGATGCTGAGTAGGACATGAGGTGTAGCGGTCAGCGATCCAAACCTGACTGTTAGCGTTGGACCAGCAACTCAGAAATTCCGAAACCCTTCTCCACCTCTACGTGGTGACCCTGGATAACAGGCCGCTACATGGTAGACTGGCGAAGGAAAAGGGATCGAAGAGGGAAAGCTAATTCGGTTCCAAAATACTCAATGTTGAAGTCGAATGTGCTGGACCGAAAGGTGCAAATATTGCAGTCAAGCTGTAAACTACGACACAACGCATTCAGTTGTCTGGACTACATTCTGATACTTTTGAAAACTCATTTCAGGGCTTGGCAATAGAAGTTAGAGAACAGACTAAGAAAAAGGAGAAGAAGAAGAAGAAGAAGAAGAAAAAGAAGCAGAAGAAGAAGAAGAAGAAGAAGAAGAAGAAGAACAACAACAACAACAACAACAATAACAAAAACAACAATAACAAGAAGAAAAAGAAAAAGAAAACAACAAATAATAAAAACAACTCTGATATACATTTCTTCACATAAAAACTATGTTAAACGAAACAGGCCGTATATACGAGCTGTAGCACCATCAAAATGTATGTCTTCGTGAACCACTAGCAACAGTTAATATAACTATAAATAGTACGATAACGACCGCCACCAACGGAACAAATATCAAGTGATCAACGTACAACAAGAATAAAGTACTGTTTAATTGGAAAATAATTTCTCACTAAACATCCCAGCCAAGGAAAGTAGAGATTAAAAAACCTGAATTGCGTTGATACCTTTGTGAAAAACCTGACTGGTTTGTGATTGATCGATGCCTACATTATATCGACATGGGTGTACCTCAAACGGGAGACATGAATATACTTGACTTGGTTTCTTCGTGTTAATCCAGTGCCCTGGGCATCATCTCTTGAAATATTTTTATAGCAAAAGAAAACTTATTTTACAATTTCGGTTTTGCACATTCATTTCACGATTAATCGATTTCTTCCCTAAAAAAAAAACCATGTTTTTTTTGAAAAAGCCTGTTCATGACCTTTGATATGGTGCATGATGATGATCTATATTGTTGTCCAAGCTGCATTAATCCTGATCGCACGATAACACGTAAATAATTTCTCTGCTATCATCAAAACGGTTTAATAGACAAGATCCGAAGGGTCGTGAATGTAATTCTCCAGAGTAAAACTGTGTCCTTTTTCTAACGATGATTGTTGATGACATCAATGTAATTTATAATGATGTGTGCTGTAGATCTACCTGTAATTTCTAATGACATTCGCTATAGATCTACCTGTAATTTCTAATGACATTCGCCGTAGAACTACCTCTAATGATGTGTGTTGTGTTTTTCAAGATATGTTTCCGTTGTCTGAGTTTGGTCTAATTTTCTTCTTTAAATATTATGCTCTCCATCATGCCCTCCATCACACTCTCCAGCATGCTCTCTATCATGAAACAAGTACCAATCCTCTCCCACCTCACTCCCTCCATCAAAACCGGATTGCTTATCTCTGGTGTGTCAAATATAATTCATGTCTAACGACATTGGATGTATCTCTAACGACATTGGATATATCTCTAACGACATTGGATGTATCTCTAACGACATTGGATGTATCTCTAACGACATTGGATGTATCTCTAACGACATTGGGTGTATCTCTAACGACATAGGAAATATCTCTAACGACATTGGATGTATCTCTAACGACATTGCAAGTATCTCTAACGACATTGGATGTATCTCTAACGACATTGCAAGTATCTCTAACGACATTGGATGTATCTCTAACGAACATCAATACCTGTTTGCTTTCAATGAAACGCTTCTCCTGTATCTCACGCAGAACCACATTTCTTATTAGTTTGTTTTTCCTGAGTTCCTATTATTCCCATTCCCTGGACTGGTACCCGAGTTAAAAAAGTAGTACCACTGTAACCTCCAAAGCCAACTAAAAAATATTTTACGTGAGGCTAGCAACTTCATTATGTAAACCAATTGCTAACTAAAACTGTCACTTTAAATTGTTGAATTCAGGTTACTCGTACATGGTCCAGATGTAGTTGTGACTGTATGCTCCGCTTGAAGCCTCATCATGATAGCCAGACAATTCTGAATTCTAGCGTTACAAGATTCATGAAAGGGACACAATCCACGACATTCTGGTGAAATATAAGACCTGAAAACCACAAACGAGTTATCTCCCCACCTCAACATTTCTCTTACAATGTTACTTATGTGAGTCTGAGTTAGGAAATGTTGTTTGTGATAATGGGTGGTCACACTGGAGACAGTGGGCCAAAGGCTATTGGTTGCTTTGGTGCCAGTGAGTATCATACTATTTGTAAGTAAGGAGACAGCGAGTCAGAGTCAGTTTGTAGGTAATTAGACAGTGACAGCACACAATTTTGTAACAATGATGAGTCATTTATAATGTTACAATGGAGTCAGCGAGTCACTTGCAATTTTAAACAATGGAGACAGTGAGTTGCATAAAATTTGTAACAATGGAAACAGTCAGTCACAGACAATTTGTAACAGTGAAGAAATAGAGTCACAGACAGTTTATACATACGGAGTCGGTGACTCACAGACAATTTGTAACAAGTGGAGAAAGAGCTGG